>APFE030669635.1:25429-63137 GCA_000404065.3 Pinus taeda | reverse complement strand
TGTGCTACAATTTAGGAAACTGAAAAAACTGAAAGAGACAATTGTGGGGGTCCAAATGGGATAGGTGGGTGGCCACCAACATCCACCTGGATCAAAGTTAGGGCGGGACTCTCCGATTTACATGTCCATTATGTACCCCTCTACGGGGGAAGGGTAGCCCAAGATTTGAACCCAAGACTTCCGGTTCGGTGAGACTTCATTTCCACGGCCCTTGCCACTTGAGCTACCCCATGTGTTGACAGAAATTAAATTTCTGAGGTTTACTGGGCTTAAAGACTTCACTGATTTGTCTGGGACCTTCATTTTGCATGATTTGAATGAATTGTTTGGTTCAAAGCTTGTGGTAATGATTATAATATATTGTTGTTGCAAAATGTGTGGAATTTTATCATTGACCTTTATTATACACACAACTCCACTAAGGTATCTATTGCTTGTATGTGAACAAGGGAATTTATTATCCTTTTTCCTTTACTTCTCGTAATGTGAATCTACAACACATAAAAGGTTGTTTAGAGTATTTACGATTGTTAACTAGACTTTTGCCCTGTTTTAAGATTAAAATATTCAATTACATCTACAATTCTTGTTAGATATAGGATGACTGTCATTACTTTACTTTGCAGTTTTAAGGGAGACTCGCCAACTCAAGTTTTTCTATTTAATTATACATGAATTGAATTGGATGTGAACCCAATTGGGATTGAAATTTTTTCTTTTAGGTTAGGTTGACTAAATGTTGATATTATATGACCAGGGAGACCCGCTAGCTCAAGCTTTTCTATATAATTATACATGAATTGAATTGGATGTGAACCCAATTGGGATTGAAATTTTTTCTTTTAGGTCAAGTTGACTAAATGTTGATATTATATGATCAGATTATACAATAGACTGACTTGGTTATCATTTATAATCACTGTGAATGCCAATTTTAACTCTATTTTATGGGTCGAAGTTTTTAGACCTTTTGTTTGTTTGATTTTATGAGAACTTGCTTTGAGAAACATTCTGCGAGATAGGAAGTTGTGGTGTATAACATGAGCTATTTTAGCTTACACGTTAGGGGTGGTGGTCCAGAACATGAGTTATATTTGGCTTATGTGCTGCATCAAAGGGGCTTCTATTCTGCCAAAATGGTTCGGGAATTGCTCCTAGCTTCATCCCTTGTTTGAAATATGCCACTTTGGTTGAATTTTATATTGTTAATGCTAAAAACTATGTGGAATTCGCACTCTTCTCTGGCTCTGATTCCGAAAGTTAAGGGTTCATTACATCTTAAAAAAACATCAACACAAGAGAACCATTGCATTATACCAAGGATCCATACCTACATTCACCAACAATCCATTTCCAAATTGCCAAGCTAGCCAATTTCCTAAAAGAGCATTAAACAAAACTAAAGTTGCAAGTATGATATTTAAATTGCTAAAAATTCTCTCCATTGACATATTGCAACCCAAATCAATAGGATAGTGAAAAAGGAGTTCACTTTACCTTTAACACCATATTATTTTAGTCACTGAAATTGCAACCATGACATATCTTTTTATCTATACTCTTTCTCCATATATTATTCCCTTACAACTTTTCTTTGCACCATTTGGTATAATTGCTAATTATATTTATTTAAAACCGAAATTCTTTTAGCTAATATCAGTCGAAATATTTTTATCACGAAAAAACCCGTGATATTTTACTTCTCTATGGACCAGCGGTTTATTGGGATGTAAAGTTCTCTCCACAAAAAGTCACCGAACGTCTCTTACAAAAATAGAAATGTATTGGTCTAACAACGAAGAAAATACCCCCAACGGAATTTTAAATTCGAAAAACCGTTAAAAAGTCTATCTATTTACCAATATCAATAAAACACGTGTGATCATTCACGTTTAAAATACCAACACCTCCCCTCGATGCATCGATCATTTCTGCCTCCGAGTTTATGCTTCCGAAAGAACAAACGATTTATCACACATCGCTACGAGGAACCAAAACCTGAGGTATTCTCGAGCTTTCTTCATAATATCTTGTTAAAATTTATAAAAAACTTTTTATGTGTTTCGATCTTGCGATCTGATCGTTCTTTCATGGCGTATGTAGATTGGAAATTTGGCTGGTTGTTTTAATCAAGAAGATAGCCATGGGCAATCAAGGGAACAGAGCACACAGAGTGAAATCGCGTCTTTCGGCCATTCTTGGAATCTGCGTAATAATCTGTGCAGCCAGCAATATTCGCGGTTGCGCGGCCGCCACGAGAGTTCCAGCGAGCAACTTCAGCGTCGGAAACGACCAGATGGCGAACATGATCGAAGTAATGAACCGAGCTGGAGACTTTGGTGGCTGGGCAAACGTTCTGTACGCCATGGATCCTGCCGTCTTGCCCATAAAGGCTACATTCTTCGTGCCTAGCGACGACGCCCTGTCGAGGGTACAGACGCAGGCGGAGCTCACGTCGTCGATCCTGCTGTACCACATTATCCCGCACCAGCTCTCCTACTACAATCTCCAGCGTTTCGAGATGGGTATGCGGCTGCCGACGATGTTGGCCAACCAAACCATCTTGGTGACGAGCAACCGTCAGTCCAACTACACCCTCGACGACGTTCTGGTGACGGTGCCCGATATCTTCAATGACGGCACCTTCGCCGTCCATGGCATAACCGACCTCCTCAACTTCACTCGCTACGGTGCCGACCTGCCGACATCCACGCCCCTCGGCGACGCCGCCGCTGCGCCTGGTGCCGTCGAAGTGCTGACGCCGGTGTCTGATGGCAACTCGAACACGGGGTCAGTGCTGCCGGGAGGGTCCGGTTGGCGTTCCGATGGGCCGTGGCTGTGCAAGGAGTTCGCCGTCACGCTCACGGCCGCTTCGTTGGTGTTTGTCATATATTTCCTCCCCTTCCTTCTCCGTTGATATCATCCGTCTCATTCTTTTTCCGTGCGGCTGTTGGCATCGTTCAGTCGTTTCCTTGTATTCAACAAGCAGCTGGATTCCACAGATTGCAACTGGTGGAGAATATTAGTGTATTAACTGAAAAATTTGTGGTCACTTTCTTGGAAAAGTTTGTTGGAAATCTGTACATGATATCAGTATATTGTTATGCACCGTGGTGGTCCTTTCTTTGTGGTCTCTATTCCGTACGTTTATTTTCCAAGATTTGGCATGTGGCATTTGAGTTTAGATGAAATGAGCAATGGGCAACGCTGTTGAGTTTGATGTAAATAAGCAATGGGCAACGCTACTGAGCTTGCTGTAAATGAGCAATGAACAACGCTATTAAGTTCGATGTAAATGACGGATGGAAAACGCTACGTTGATGGGAGTTTGACGTAAATGAGCAATGAGCAACGCTATTAAGTATTATGTAAATGAGAAATGGAAAACCCTATGTTGATGGGAGTTCTTTGTAAAAGTGTGATTCCGGAACATCTCTTCTGATACAAAATTAATTTTGAAGTGCGGTTTTTTAAATGGAATCCAATTTCAAACATGTAACGGTCTCATCTGCTTGGAGTTGAAGCTTTTTCCGTTATTATTTTCCATCCATTCAATTTCACACCTGCTGCTCACTCATTTTCTTGGATAAGTAGCTCTATAAAGAAACATCAAAATGTCAAATTTTCACGTTTTTAAATTTTCAACAAAATTTCCATATTAACGAAACCAAAGCTTGAAGAATTATACTCATATTAGAGTACAATTACAAAACTGTTAAATGCCCTTACGGCGATTTAGTAAAACGAGCGGGCAACTTTGAAATTTTTTGAAAAAGATAATAAATATATATCTGCATGAATTAAATGACTTATATTCAAATTTTGGTCCAAACAAATAGAAAATCTGGTGGGAGAGAGAGAGACAAGGTAGCTGGAGGGAGGGAGAATGAAAGAGAGAGGAAGAGGCAGGATGGTTTAGAGAGAGATGGAAGGAGGAGGGAGAAGGCAAAGAGTTGGAGAGAGAAGGGGATAGGGAGCAAGTAATATAGAAGGGTAAGGTGGGAGAGCGGGGACAAGAGTGGAGGGGACAAGAGAGAGGTGGAGAGGGAAAGAGGAGGGGAATAGTGGGGAAGGGAGAGAGGGGGAGAGTGGGGAGGGGTAGAGTGTGGGGAGAGAGATGGTGAGAGATAGGGAAGGGATAAAGTTAGAGAGAGGAAGGGTGAAGTGAAATAGGTGGTGAGAAACATGAAGAACAAAGAAGAGGGATTGAAGAAAAGAGGTGTAAATAGACACACAAGGGTGAAGAGATAAGTGAGAGAGAGAGGAGTTGAGAGAGAGGGAGGAAGGGATAGAGAGGCAAAGGGGAAAAGGGAGAGGGGGAGAGAGGGAGCACGATAGAGGAATAAAAAGGGAATGGGGTCAGAGTATTTGGGAAGGGAGAGTAGGGGAGATAGAGGGAGGGAGTGTGCATGAGAAAGAGAGGGAGAAAGAATGTTTAGAGAGAAGGGGAGAGATAGGGAGAGGGGGAGAGGGAGAGGGATATGGAAGAAGGGAAGGAGAGAGATAGAGCTTTGGGGGGAGAGGGTTTGTGAAGGAGGGAAGGATTAGGTGCCCAAAAATAAAATGTGTTAGAATGGTGTGGAACTTGAACAATCACCTAGTACTTGTCATCCTGAATCTGGTGCAACTCGTTTCGTGCGAAACAGACACCGTATGGCTTTAGAAACGTGTTCTGTTCACTTTGTCAAACATGTAAAGTTTTGGAAAAAAAAAAAGGGACAACTCAGTCAGCAGTTCGTACTGCTGACTAGGTTGCCTAGTTGGTGATCACTGTGCAGCTAAGGTGGCACCATAATCTCATAAGCTAATGGTTGAGTGCCATGTGGCACATTCGTACAGGCATGAGTTGGCCTGATACTATTGGTTGAAGGCTATATAGTTGGACCAATGAAAGGATGACACATGGCAAACCTGGAGGCCGCCACGTGGCCTCTCAAAGGTCGAATGAACCCGCAACCTCACCCACAACAAAACCAAGCTTTACCACCATGCCCGTAGGTTGGTTCTTAACTAGCATATCGCAGGTAGGTCGGTGTTAAAGAATCAACGCCAGAGCAAGCTAGGGTGTAATGCCATAATCACAATCGCACATTGCAATAGGGAAGTGTTATAGAATCGACCCTGACAGGATTAGGTTTTGATTGTGATATCGTAATTGCATATCGCACAATTCAAAGTTTTGTTATGTTTTACCCTAGCTCTGCCAATTGCAATATATTCCGGATGCGATACAAGTTGTATCGCAGATTGATAGTCTGTCGGGTCCACCACTTATCGCAATCGCACATCGCCCATGTTGCGTTCACAAACCATAAAACCCTTCGGTTCCCGCTGATTGCAATTTGCGATGGGGCTGTCGATGAATGATCTGGAATTTATCCATGACAAAGAATTAAAGGTATTACAGACTCATGTGCATGGATGTGCCTATGTTACTTTATGCAATGGATTGATAAGATTGCGAAATACATAGACACTGAGGCAGTTAGAGAAAAGATAACAGGAAAACATGTGAACACAACAAGTTTAATAAGGAGTTCACCCAGTGCTCCTGGGCTACGTCTTCCGGTCCAACCTTCAGTGGTGGTCTCTCTATTATGTTTTCAAAGCAAATTTTTTACAACAGTGAATTCAATTCGAGTCTCATTAAACATATATAAATCAGTAGGATTGGACTTGGATCCCCCAAGTCTCTGGAGTACACAGACTCTCCTTACTGGAACTAGACCTCTATTGGTCATAGTAGTATGAACCCAATCTGAGACTCATACATGACAGTCCTATTCCGAAGAGTTCGCTTGAACCTCTCAAGCCTTATCTGAAGTACACAGACTCTCTGACTCTCTCTGGCTCTATTTGGCTCGATGCTGCTTTCAGGTAAGCTTGGCTTCTTCTCTCTGTTCTCTGCTCTTATCTTTCTGTGTCTAACTAACTCCCTCTTTTCTGCTTATATTAGTTCATGGCTTTAAAGCCAGTCTATTTTTTTAACTGTTCGTTTCCGCTTCCCGGCTTTCTGGTTTCCCTGCCTTTGTTCGTTCGAATTCCCTTGTTCTGCGTCATCATCACTGTGTAATGCCTCTCAGGGAGGTGGCCACCTGTTTTGTAACGAACTGAGTGCCAGTTCTCTTGGACATCTGTGAAACGACCATTTTTACCGTTAGCTCCAAGAATGCCCATGAACATGATTCCTCTGCCAACTCATCGTTCATGCGGGACTTCAAACTTTATACAACTCAGCCTGTTTACCCTGTTGAATCCGATCATCCGTCGAATTGCATTTCCGTCGTCGATCTTGAGCTTCTAGATCCTACGGTCTCTATCCATATCGGGGAGGTAAGTAACATGACGTTTACCCGTCCGATGTGAGCAATTTTCTCTCTCTTTCACTAGACGCGTGGCACCTAGTGTGTGGCATCGGTCGGGACTCAGTTGAAACCGCTTACCGCTCAAAACTCTTCCGATATCTTGCCGGTTTTGGTGTGGGACCCGCCTCTAATGGAATCGGCGAATTCTGTACGGTTTCTGAATCTTCGGGTCCGGGTCGCTAAGGACTTTTTCTTCTCAAAGGGGTTTGCCCGACGATATATGATTAGTGACTTGTCGCTAATCACATATCAGAAACCTCCCCTCGTTTCTCAAAAGACCTCCTGTTTCATTGTTTTGTGACAGCACACGTTACCATGGGCCAACGGTCTGCGTGCTTGACCGAGGGTCTTCGTTGCTCCCCGCTGCTCACAATTTACAAATGCTCCGAGGGT
Source organism: Pinus taeda (assembly GCA_000404065.3). Lineage (NCBI taxonomy): Eukaryota > Viridiplantae > Streptophyta > Pinopsida > Pinales > Pinaceae > Pinus > Pinus taeda. Next base: position 56,379 of record APFE030669635.1, on the reverse strand, counting down.
ATTCCTGATAAGCTCGACCTTTGTAAGTCTTTGAAACTTTGGCATGAATTTTACAGAGTTATGAAAACATAGAGAGTGTTTTAGGATCTAATTTAGATCACGGCCTTCCCACTCAAAGATATTTTGGACCACCAAAAGTTGGTTTTTAAGCATCAATCAAGTGAGGGTATAGATTCCTCGCTTGTTCAATTTCTATCCATTTCACATTGCTTAGCTTTGAACCTTTGAGTCAAATCCTGAGGTACTCAGCATCCCCTCTGCGCGTGGTTCTCACCTTCCTGTCCAGAACTGTATCTTTTTACAACTTATTGAGATAACTAGGCAACAAATCATCAATAGAAGGCAATTGACTCTACTCTTTAGGATCTTTAATTAATGAAGATTCAAATAGTCTCAAGTTGTCTACATTAACAGCTAAGTAGATGTGCATGTAAGCTGGTAAATCAAGGAGAAAATCATTCTCACCAATTTTCTCAAGTATCTTGAAAGGTCCATACCTTATTGGCTTCAACTTCTTACCTTCACCTTGCATTCTATTTTTGCTGATATACAACCAGACTTGATCACCAACTTGGAAACTAAGCTCCATCTGATGCTTATCATGCCTTGCCTTGTACGTGGCTTGGCTCTTTTCCAGCTGTTCTAGTATTGCCTAGTGAATCTCTTGGATTTGTTCAATGAACTTGGTTGCCTTGTCCACATCACTGTGTCCATCAACTGCTATGTCTTTACCAAAGACAAAATCCAAGGGAGACCTTGATGTGAAACCAAAATAGGTCTCAAAAGGAGATTTCTGGGTAGAAGAATGTTTAGCTTGGTTGTAAGCATGCTGCACATAACATAAATGTTCATCCAAAAGCTTGGGATGTTTGCTGCAATAACCTCTGAGCAACTGGATCACTGTCCTGTTGACCACTTTTGTTTGGCCATATGTTTGTGGATGAAAAGTTGTGCTCTTTTTTAGTCTGGTGTCTATTAATTCCCACAAACTCGATCAAAATTTCCTAACAAATCGAGTATCTTGATCAGACATAATGGAAGTGGGTAATCCAAAATGAACCGATACATGCTGAAAGAACAACTTTTCTGTTTGTTCAACTGTAATCTATTTGTTACAAGGTATTAAAATACACATTTTACTGAACCTATCCACAACAACATATAGATAGTCATGACCTTTTCTAGATCTAGGCAGTCCTCCAACAAAGTCCATGGAAACACTTTCCCAAAGATGATAAGGAACTGGTAGTGGAGTGTACAAGCCTAGTTTTCTATTGCTGGGCTTGCTTTTAGCACACATAGTACACCATCTTACATACTTAGAAACTGTGTCACTCATTTTTGGCCAATAACAAAATCTTTTCAGTTGTGCAACTGTTTTACTTACACTGAAGTGACCTGATATTAGAGAAGTGTGTGCTTCTCGAATTATCTTTACTCTTTCAGTTTGTGGAATGCATAATTTCCCAAAATGATACAAGAGTTGGTCCTTAACATGATAATCCAATTCTCTTAATTGTTTGCCTTGTCTTAAAGTTGCATATACATCTTTAAAATCTATATCTTGAGCATACTGTTCAATGTAGCTTTCATGCAATACAAAATTATGCTTAAATATAGTAGATGCATTTATAATTGGTCTGGACAACATGTCTGCAACTTTATTGTATATGCCCTTTTTAAATCTGATGATAAGATGAAACTATTGTAGAAAACCCATCCACCTATAGTGTCTTGATTGTTGCAACTTAGTTTGGGAGTGTAAATATTGAAGTGGTTGATGATCAGTATGTATAACTGTCTCTTTGCCCATTAGTAATGTTTCCACTTTTTCACACTCTACACTAATGCATAGAATTCTTTATCATATGTGGGATAGTTAACTACTGCATAATTAAATGTCTCAGAATGATAACATATGGGTTTACCGTGCTGCATCAACACTGCTCCCATGGCATAGTCACTGGCATCCGTTTCAATCTCAAATGGTCTTTGAAGATTGGGTAGTGCTAGTACTGGTGCTATACTAATCTTTTCTTTTAAGGTGTCAAAGGCTTTCTGCTGTTTGCCTCCCCACTAAAACACCTTGTTCAATCCTGTTAAAGCATGTAAGGGAGATCCAATGAAGGAAAAGTTAGAAACAAACTTTCTCCAATATTGTACTGCTCCTAGGAAGCTTCTAACTTCTGTAGTAGATTTGGGTTTAGGCCAGTTTATAATGACTGCAACCTTAGAGACATCTATCTTCAATTCACCACCCCCTACAATATGACCCAAATAATTCAAAGATGTTTTTCCAAATTCACATTTTGAGAGTTTAAAATAAATATTTTCTCTTTTCAAAACATCTAGAGTCTGCTTAACATGCTTTAAATGTTCTTCCCATGTTTTACTGAATATAAGAATGTCATCCAAATATACAATGACAAAATCATCAATAAAATGTCTGAGTACATCATTCATTACTCTCATGAAAGTAGCAGGAGCATTAGTTAAGCCAAAAGGCATAACCAAGCACTCATACAATCCCTGCTTTGTTTTGGAAGCAGCCTTCCATGCATCTTTCTTTGCAACTCTGACTTGATGATAGCCACTATGCAAGTCCAACTTGGAAAAATAAATAGCTTCTTTAAATTGATCTAATAGATCATCTATGCGAGGAAGGGGATAACAATTTTTGATCGTTATCTTATTCAGTGCTCGGTAATTAATGCACATTCTCCATGAGCCATCTTTATTTCTCACTAAGACAATTGGAGACCCACATGGAGATGTGCTACGTCTTATGAACTCTTTCTTGAGCAGCGCCTGTACCTGCTTCTTGATTTCTGCATTCTCTAAAGTGGACAACCTGTACATTCTGATGTTAGGCAATGGAGCATCTTGCTGCAAATTAATATCATGTACTATTTCCTTTTTGGGTGGCAGACCTTTAGGTTCTTGAAATAATACATCATATTCTGAAACAACTTTTTCTAGATCAGCTTGCTATTTAGCATCACAGCCCTCAAATACATTGGTTTTATTAGGTTTATTTTCCTTTACAACCATCAGTAAAAATTGTTTGCATGAATTTACAATTCTTTTCATCTACCCTGAGTTTATGAGAGTATAATTATTCTTGAGTTTATGAGTTCTTACAATATATTTGATTCCATCTTTAACGAGTTGATACTTGTTCTCAGCTCTATATAAAATACCTTTTCTATCATAAAAGTATGGACTTCCTAAAACAATTCCACATATATCCAAATGAACTATATCTAACTCAACCTCATCTACAAATGCTGACCTAAAAAAAAACTTAAGTTTATATTGTCTAGTCATTTGTAGCTTTGCTTTATTACGTAACCAACCTAATGGATATGGTTTCTTGTGAGGTGTGGCTAGTAATCCCAACTTCTTTAAAATTGCTTCAGAAACTAAATTTACTTGTGAGCCATTATCAAACAAAGTATCAATCTTTTGATGTTTGGAAATAACTCGAATATTAAAAAGCTCATGTCTTTTCCTCTCATTTTCTTCATTTTCAGTAGATTGTGCAGAATTACTAGTAGATGCTTTAGATTTTTTACCTTTTATACCTATGGCTATGATTGTTGTTTCATCCCCTAAGTTTGACCCCAAATCCTTTTGAATCACTGTAGTAGTCTTCTTCTTTTTGCCCTCATTTTTCTTGGGTTTCAGCTCCGGATGTAGAATCCAGCAATGTTCATCATCATGCCCATCCTTCTTACAATGAGTGAATGAAGACTTCGTATCTTGTATAGTATTTGTCTTCCTCTCTTTCCATTTCTGTTTTCTTTTCTCCTTAGTCTTTCTTGCAGTGGGTTTTGATGATCCCCCAACTTCTGGGTTTACATTCTTACCTCCAACCTCTAGATGTATAGCCTGAACGGATACCTCATCTGTGCTAGTTGGATTAAACATGAGAATAGTGTGCCTTAAGTAGTTGTGTAGACCACCTATATACTTCAGCAGAGTTTTAGGTGAGTCTTAAGAAATTCCTAGAATCAAAGCTCTCTTCCTAAATTCTTGGGTGTAACTTTATACACTTTTCCCTTTTAATTGGCGAAGAGTTTACCAGCTCATCATGGCTTGCTGCATATAGGCTAGTGGATATAATTTCTTTTTAATTTCAGAAAAAAATTCACTCCAGACAGAAATAATTTTACCATGTTTCTTTATGTCAGCTTGTGTCCTACCTTCCTACTATACCAAGGCAGTGCCTCCAAGGCATAGGCTGACCAGCTGAATCTTACTCTTGTCCGAATCGATGCTCTGCACTCTGCAATAAACATCAATCTGTCTAATCTAATTATCCAGCTTCTCTGCATTCAACTCTCCATCATATATCGGCAAATCAAATTTAACATCTAATTTAATCAAAGATGTTTTCTTTTTATTTTCAAGGCTACTAGGAGGTGTGAGAAATTTTTCTTCTTTCCATTTGCCTTTAGAGTGGTCATGGAGGAGAGATTATTCTAGTCCTTTGTCTTGTTTGGAGTTTGATGAATCTTCAGCTCTACCTTTCTTAAATTCCCTATACATTTCCTCCACCATGGCTTTCATGGTCAGGAAACCATCCATGAATTGGGAGTCTGATTCCAAGGGGTTTTCCTCTGACATTTTCCTCTCAGGGTAGACTCTTCCAATTTCAGGGTTAGCTTCAACCAACTCTCCTTCTCCTAATTTAAACTTATATCTAGTTAGCATTCAACAACAAAATCTAGCACAAGCTTGTCTAACCTTAATAACCTAGAGCTTTGATACCACTTGATCTGGAATTTATCCAAGACAAAGAATTAAAGGTATTATAGACTCATGTGCATGGATGTGCCTATGTTACTTTATGCAATGGATCAATAAGATTGTGAAATACATAGACACTGAGATAGTTAGAGAAAACATAACAGGGAAACATGTAAACACAACAAGTTTAATAAGGAGTTCACCCAATGCTCCTGGGCTACGTCTCGTGGTCCAGCCTTTAGTGGTGGCCTCTTTATTATGTTTTCAAAGCAGAGTTTTACAACAGTGAGCTCAATTCGATTCTCACTAAACAGATTTAAATCAGTATGACTGGACTTGGATCAAGTCTCTAGAGTACACAGATTCTCCTTACTAGAACTCGACCTCTATTGGTCACAGTAGTATGAGCCCAATCTAAGACTCATACATGACAGGCCTATGCCGAGGAGTTCGCTTGAACCTCTCAAGCCTTCTCTAGAGTACACATACTCTCTGACTCTCTCTAGCTCTGTCTAACTCGATGCTGCCTTCAGGTCAGTTCAGCTTCTTCTCTTTGTTCTCTGCTCTTAGCTTTCTGTGCCTAACTAACTCTTTTCTGCTTCTGTCAGTTCATGGCTTTAAAGCCAATTTGTTTTTTTGACTGTTCGTTTCCGCTTCCTGGCTTTGTGGTTTCCCTACCTCTGTCCGTTCAAATTCCCCTGTTATGCGTCATCATCACTGTATAACGCCTCTCAAGCAGGTGGCCACCTGTTTCGTAACAAACTGAGTGTTAGTTCTCTTAGACGTCTGTGAAACGAACGTTTTCACTGTTAGCTCCAAGAATGCCCATGAACATGATTCCTCTACCAACTCATCGTTCATGCTGGACTTCAAAATTTATACAACTCGGCCTGTTTACCCGTTGAATCAGGTCATTTGTCGGATCGCATTTCTACCATCGATCTAGAGATTCTAGATCCTACGGTATCCATTCATATCGGGCGGGTAAGTAACACAACGTTTACCTGTCTGATGTGAGCGGTTTTCTCTCTCTTCCGCTAGACGTGTGGCAACCAGTGTGTGGCATCGGGCGGGACTCGGTTTAAACCACTTATCGATCGAATCCCTTTCGATATCCTATCGGTTTTGGTGTGGGACCCGCCTCTAATGGAATCAATGAATTCCGCATGGTTTCTGACTCTTCAGGTCCGGGTCGCTTGGGGTTTTTTCTTCTCGAAGGGGTTTGCTTGATGATTGTCGCTAATCGCATATCAGAAGCCTCCCCCTGTTTCTCAAAAGACCTCTCGTTTCGATGTTTTGTGACAACGTGTGTTACCATTGGCCAACGGTCTATGTGCTTGACTGAGGGTCCTCGTTGCTCCGCGCTGCTCACAATTTACAATTGTTCCGAGGGTGTTCCTGATAAGCTCGACCTTTGTAAGTCTTTGAAACTTTGGCATGAATTTTATAGAGTTATGAAAACTTAGAGAGTGTTTTACGATCCAATTCAGATTAGTGCCAATAGTTTATGGCTACCGCGCGGTGAAATTTTTGCCCCATTAGCTTTTTTTGGAGCGAAATTGTAGGATCATGCCAAAAATGGTGCAATTTGTGGAACAAATATGGGGAAATTAGGAGAGGTCATAACTTCTTCAGTTTTCCACCAAATTGGATGCAAAAAAGGCTAGGTAGCCATTTTTTGACATTATGGACTCATTGGAGCAGGTTTCAAAAGCATTTGAGCATTGTAAACACATATTTTTACATTTTTGAACATAATAGAGAGGCCCAAGCCATTGGAATATGGACCAAGGAGACGTAGCCCATGAGGGGTGAATTCCTTTATCATGTTCCTTTTGTAATTTGTTTTTGATGATGTTTTGTACATGTTTATGCTACTGTTCAGTCTCTTATTTATGTTAAATTGCTTATAAAATTAACATAAAAATTCATCATTTCACTTGCAAAAGTTCATGAATCCTTAGGCACAATGAAAACATTTTGTTTCTAATATGAGGAGGGTCTTAGCACATCAATCTAATATTCTAAATCACATCATTTGGTATCACAACACTAGGTTTTCTTTGTGAAAGAAAGATTTAACTGTTTGCAAGTTTATGTCATGCTTACGAGGTTAAAACTCAAAAGAAGAGAAGGGAAGTTGGTTGGACATGCTGAAGTTGGGTCAAGGGGAAGGAAAGCAAGGTTGCCACAATCTCCAACACCATCTCAGCCTCGAGTTGCAGTTGAGACTCTAGATATCATGTCTCATGAAGGAGAACCTACAAACATGACAGAAGATGAGAAGACCTTTAGAAAGGATTTCTTTGATATGACAGAGATGGTGAAGGTCCTCTATGAAGAGAGGAATACCAGGCTGTAAGGGGAAAGTTCCAAACCTCCCAAAGGAGAAGGTTCTTCAGGAGGAGGTAATGGAAATGGAGATAAACTTCCACCCTCTCCACCATCTTCTTCATCTTCTTCTTCACAAACATATTCACCCTCTTCCACTAACATAGCCCTTACTCATACTCATCATCATACTTCAAAAGGAACTGGTAAATCCCCTTTTTAGAACTTCATGTTAAATTTGAGTTTCCCATGTATAATGGTGAAGTGATGATCCAAATTTAAACAGGAACACAACAAATTATAGATATAAACATAAATGCAAAGATGCACTAGAAATAACACTTCATTTCATTAATATCAAATACTGAAATGTGCTTACAAATAGAATGGAAATAACACTAGCTCGGGAAATGGTAGCTTATTTGTGAGAAGAGATGTGGTAGTTACATGCCTTCGAACTGTGTTACAATGAGGCTCAAAGGCCTATTTATTATTGAGAAACAATGGAAAACCCTAAACATCCAAAAGCCTAACCCTAGGAGATTAAGCGCCAAAATTGTGGGCCCCGTTTGGGTAAATTAGTACATCAACTTCCCAGGGTTGTAACTTTGGCATACGATCTCCATTCGGCTATCATAATACCTCATTTCGAAGATCTTGAAGAGAAGGTAAAAAAAAAAATTAATAAGATGAATTGGGGTGTTTCCAGTCTCTCCATTTTCCTTAAAAAACCCGTTTACGGCCTCAAAACTGATCTGGAAGTTGAGGACCCGAAAAACTGCCAAAAATAGTAAACTGTGCTACGATTAAGGAAACCGAAAAACTGAAAGAGACAGTGTTGGGGGTCCAAGTGGAATAGGTAGGTGGCCACCAATATCCACCTGGATCAAGTGAATACAGAGAAGCTTGCTAATTGGATTCGACAGTTGGAGGTCTATTACAGGATTCAAAACCTTCAAGAGGATGACATAAAGATTCAGTTAGCTTCCTTAATGGAGGGTGTAGCAGTAGTATGGTGGGAATCAAAGACCCAATAGGACATTAAAAAGTGTGGTAAGATCTCAATTTCTTGGAATGATTTCAATGTTGCAATCAAAAGACAATTCTACCCTCTAGCTTATATGCAGAAATCCATCATGAATTGGCACAAATTTAGACAACTTAAAGGTCAAAATGTGCAAGATTACAATTAAGAATTCAGAGAAAGGTCTTTGATGTTAGGTGATTTTCAATCACAGGACACATTGCTGAAGTACATAGGGGGTTTACACAGTTACCTTAGGCATACTGTCTTAATGTTTAATTCGAATAATCTATATGATGTGTGTGCGCAACCCATTCATATTACGGCAAGAGGGAAAAACACCCCAGAAGAAGGTAGTAAAAATCCATTTAAGAGTAAAGGAAAGGAAAAGGCTTTCAAAGGGAAGGAAAAGAAAAATTCATCTACCAATAATCTGAAATGATCATAAGTTAAAACTGATGTAGAATTGATTAACCATTAATGAATAGAATGTTAACTGAAAGTGTGAGAATTGCTTGAGAAGAAAGACTTTACGACAACTGATAAAACATAAGTAAGATGCAAAATAGTCATGAAAATAGCGAATGAAAAGCGATACCAGATAGCAAGATTGATTATGGAGTTTGTCCCTGATGGACTACGTCTCCAGCTCCGCTTTCAAAATGGGAAACCGCTTTATTAGGATTGAAACAAAAGAGGTTGATTACAAAAAAAATTGATTGAACTAAATGTGCATGCATGCACTTTTGGTCATCGCCAACGGATAGCTCTCTAAACCAGCTTTCCAATGCCTGTCACAGTTCTCAATTCTGACTCCAGATGCTCCTATTACACTGAAAACAAAATCGACTATGACCTCCCGAACCTGCATACAAAACACAAAACCACTAATGTTCACTTCAATGAGAAAAACCCTCCTTTTAAAACCTTCTAGGTACATTCGAAATCCTTCTTTTGAGTGTAGGAGTGAATAGGCTGAAATTAGGGTTTGGTTAAATCTCAGTCTTACCATGTCTTGACACTTAGGATAGGGTTGCATGGTGGTTTAATTAACTTTGCACCAAAACTGTAACAAAACCCATATAAAACCTTATGATAAAATTGAACCTACTGGCATCTTGTTAATCGAGCGGAGGAGGTTGACTGCCCGCATGTGAATAGGGTGGTCTTACCATTGTTAGACACCTAGCGGTGATCCTGACGGTTACGGTCGACAGTTTCCCTTGACAGTTCCGATAGCGTGTTCACATACGATAACTCCGTTTTGGTCAGGCCAGATGGTTTTACAAACCTCGGTGGCTGATCATTGTTGTTTTTTCACATGTCAACTAGCATGTTTAACTCTCCGTGCGGCAAAGGCCTATGGTCTAGGTTGATGCGACGATTAACTAATAACCCGCCGGCTGACTCCGCTCACATGAGCCATGGTTCTGTTGTGGTTAGGGATGGCGGTTAGGGTTGATATATATTGTTTGTAATGTTTTTATATGGGTCCAAATAGGTTTAGACTTAGGTTTAATTTGTTTTAATATTTGGTTTAGGTGTAGTTTTAAGTATTACGGTTTATCATTAGGTTTGTACCATAGGTTTAGAGCTAGGAGTTGGATTTTAATGCATAATGTCTTAGGTTTTAGATACAAAAAAACCCATTTACATCTTTTCGTCACAAAGTGACATTTGTAACAACATCACATGATGACAACCCATGGACAACCCAAATCCTGCGAGGTGGATGACAACACATGTTGATGACAAAACCTTGCAAAAAGGGATGACAAACCCACATTGAAAACCATATCAACTGAACACCATGAAAAGCATAGACATCACTTGAACAACCTAAACCATAAACAACACTGTTGAAGCTGACGACACTGAACTGAATGTTGACAATGACACTGAACACTGACGATGAACCTATGCAACTGATCTGACGAGATCCTCCTAGATCAATCAAAAAAGAAGGAGAGAAAGTTACATGCAAACATTGTTCTAGGGAGGGTCACGATGAAGCTCATTGTTGGAAGCTTCATCCTAAAATGAGATCAAAGAGAAACAACAACAAGGGAAAACAAAAGACCACTGCAACCACTCAACAGGATTTGGGATTTGATTCAATTGATGAAACTAAAATCACAACCATGGGGTTAAAAGGAAAAGAATCCATTGCTAGTACTAGTTCTTCAAACTCACAAAATGAAACCCCAAATGAAAAGAGGAGAATCAAACTTTTTCACATAAGGGTGATCTCAAAACACAACAATATTGATACGCTTTTTGATAGTGACTCTCAAGCCAATGTTATATCTGAAAACATTGTCAAAAGTTTAAACTTGGAAACCGTTCCACATCATAAACCATTTGTAGAATTGAGGCTTCTGTGATCCATCATAGTTATAAGAAGAATTTCTGCGTAAACCACATATGGAAAGACCTTTGTCGACGCGTTTGGAACCAACTAGTGTGGTTCATCGTCAGGACAAGTTGAAGAAACAGATCCAGCCTAGCATGTTAAATAATCCGAGCTGAGACTCCAACAGCTACTTTTTGACTTTAGGACCCAGGTCAAATTTAATATTATTATTATTTTTATTATTATTATTATTTTACTTTTATGGAAATAAGTAAAATAGGTTAAAAAAAAAAATAATATTAGATAAATAAAATAAATCATGGTTAGTTTAAAATAATTCATTATTTTTTAGAAGCTAACTGAATTATATAATATATATATATTAATTATAATTTACCTATTTAACTTATTTCCATAAAAAAAAATAATAAATAATATTAATAATATAATAATAAAAATAATAATAATATTAAATTTGACCTGGGTCCTAAAGTCAAAAAGTAGCCGTTGGAGTCTCTGCTCGGACTATTTAACATGCTAGGCTGGATCTATTTCTTCAACTTGTCCTGACGATGAACCACACTAGTTGGTTAGAAACGCGTCGACAAAGGTCTTTCCATATGTGATTTACGCCGAAATTCTTCTTATAATCATAAACCATATCCACTTGGATGGGTGTGTGACAATATGCAATTGTAGGTTACTAGAAAGTGTAAACTAAAATTCACCATTACTGTAAATTTCATAGATGAAGTGGAGCTTGATGTTGTGTTGTTAGATATCCGTGGCATAGTTTTAGGCAGCCTATACCTATATGATAGAAAAGATATCTTCCATAGACATGAAAATAAATATCATTTATTCAAAGATGGAGTAGAATATATTGTGAGAGCTCATAGCAATAAAATAAATCGTTCGCTTGTTAATGTAGGGCAAATGAAAAGACTAGTGAATTCGAGCAAGAATTTTGTGCTTATAATGATCAAACCCAAGAATGATGTTGATAATCAAGATTTTAAAGGTTTTGATTCAGAATTGAAATTTTAATTGGTTGACATAGTTAACCAATATGATGAGATGTTTCAGGAACCAAAGGGATTACCTCCCAAGAGAAGAATCAAACATGAGATACAGTTGCAACAATATTGTCCTCTTCCTAACATTGACATGTATAGGATGTCAGTGATGGAAAGCATATAAAGGGATCATCAGACCATTTTCCTTGCCATGTGGTTCACCTATTGTCTTGGTGCCAAAGAAGGATGGAACATGGCACATGTGTGTGGACTTTCATGCATTGAAAAAAAATACAGTAAATAACCATTACCCACTGCCTAGAATAGATGATTTACTTGGTCAATTGAAATATGAAAGTATTTTACTAAGCTGGACTTAAGAAGTGGCTACCATCAAATTAGAATAGCTGAAGGAGACATTTGGAAGACAACATTCAAAACAAAACAAGGTTTGTTTGAATGGCTAGTTATGTCGTTTGGTTTATGTAATGCTCCCGCTACATTCATGTGGGTGATGAATGATGTGTTGAGGCCATTTCTTGATGACTTTGTCATATTCTACTTAGATGACATCTTCATTTTTAGTAAATTTCATGATGAACATGTTATGCATGTAAGAAAAATACTTGATGTATTGAAAAAAGAATAGTTGTATCTTAACATGTCAAAATGCGAGTTTGGAAAAACTTCTTTAGTTTACTTGGGTCATACTGTTGGAGGAGATGAGTTGAAAATAGATCCCTCCAAGGTTGATGTCATTGTGAATTGGAAAAGGCCCAAAATAGTTACTGAGGTAAGAATATTTTTAGGAGCAGCCCAATATTGGAGGAAATTCATTGCTAATTTTTCTCTTATAGCTGCTCCTTTGCATGCGTTGACAAGTGCCAAAAACGTTTTACAGTGGGGAAGCAAACAAAAAAATTCCTCTGATGCATTGAAGGAAAAGATCAACACAACTCCAGTACTTTCACTTCCAGACTTGATACAATCATTTGAGATTCATACTGATGCTAGCAACTATGCCATGTGTGAAACCCTCATGCAACATGGTAAGCCTATATGTTTTCATTCGGAAAATTTTAATGGTGTAGTGATTAACTATCCTACATATGACAAGGGATTGTATGCATTGGTGAAAAGTGTGTAAAAATCGAAACACTACTTGATGGGTAAGGAAATTGTCATTCACACTGATCATCAACCATTGCAATACTTGCAATCCCAATCAAAGTTGCAGCAATCAAGGCACTTCCGATGGATGGGTTTTCTTAAACAATTCCACTTGGTAATCAGTTATAATAAATGTATCTACAATAAAGTTGTTGATATGCTTTCTAGGCCTATTGTTAGTGCAAATACTTTACTCAATCATAATTCCCTTTTACATGAAATTTATATTGAGAAATATGCATTAGATAATGACTTTCAAAATGTTTATGCAAGCTTGAGTCAAGGTAACCAAGTAGAGGAACTAGATTATCATTTACATGATAACTTGTTGTAACATCTTGGTAAGCTTTGTATTCTATAGGAAGAAACAATTAACATCATAAGAGAGGCACATACTTCTCTTATTGTTGGTCATTTTGGCGTAAGTAAGACAGTGGCACATCTACAGAGGTATTGTTATTGGCCTTGTATGCTTGAGAGTGTGTCTCGTTTTATTAAGGGATGTTCATTATGTGCAATTAGTAAGCATAAAAATGGGAAAGTAGGATTGTACACACCACTTATAGTTCCTTCACGACCGTGGATGGATTTTGTAGGAGGTGTTCCATTGTCAAAAAGAGGTCATGGTTATTTTTATGTAGTTGTGGATAGGTTTATAAAAATGTGCATTTTGATGCCATGTAAAAAGCAAGTTACAGCTGAACAAACTGCTAAGTTATTCTTTCAGAATGTTTGGGTGCATTCTAGATTGCCCACATCCATTGTTAGTGGTCGAGATTCTCACTTTGTTGGGAATTTTTTGTCAAGTTTGTGGGGATTCGTGGACACCAAATTGAACAAAGAGTACAACTTTTCATCCACAAATAGATGGTCAAACAAAAGTGGTGAACAAAATAATGATACATATTCTTCATGGGTATTGTAGCAAGCATCCTAAATTGTGGGATGAACATTTTCACTATATTCAACATGCTTACAATCAATATAAGCACTCTTCAACTCAAAATTCGCCATTTGAGGCATGCTTGGGATACTTTCCTAAATCCCCTTTGGATTTTATTTTTGGAAAAGAAGTTGTTATTGAAGGTCATAACGACATAGAAAAAGCAAGAAAGTTCATGAACAAATCCAAGCAATACACCAAAAGGTTCGAGAACAACTTGAGAAAAGCCAAGGCAAGTACAAAGCAAGGCACGACAAGAATCGTCAAGATCACAAGTTCCAAGTTGGTGATGAAGTTTGGCTTCACATTAACAAAGAGAGGCTCCAAGCAGAAGGTAAAAAAGCTAAAACCAATTAGATATGGTCCATTCTGAATTTTGGAAAGGATTGGTAACAATGCCTTAAGGTTGGATTTGCCTTCATATATGCAAATTTATGGTGTTGTTAATGCTGAGAATTTAAGGTTGTGTGAGCCTCCTTTAATTGAAGATCAATGAGAGAATATTCAAATTCCATCTATTGAATACTTTTCTCTATAATTCCTTGACAAGCTTCAACAAGACACTATACTTGACAAAAGAACAAGGATATAAAAAAGGGGAAGTGTCGATTATCTTTGAGTGGGGATCATGGGTACAAATGCTTTAAAATCCAAATGGATAGAGGTTGGAAAGGTGAGGGAACTCTAACCTCACCTGTTGGACAATTGAAAGTGATATTTTGGGGTCCAAAATGCTTCTAGTGGGGAGGAGTGATCAGGTGCTCAAAATTATGCTAAAAAAAAGTTGTTAGAATAGTTTGAAACCTAACCGACCATGTAGTGCTCATCATCTTGAATCTGGCACAACTCGTTTCATGTGAAATAGATATCGTATGGCTTCAAAAATGTGTTATGTTCACTTTGGCAAATAAGTAATTTTTTGGAAAAAGAAGGGGATAGCCTAGTCAACAGTTTGTACTGCTGACTAGACTACCCAGTTTCTGTTGACTGTGCAGATGAGGTGGCACCATAATCTCATCAGTGAATGGTTGAGTGCCATGTGGCACATTCGTACAGGCATTAATTGGAAGGATACCATTGGTTGAAAGCTATACAAGTGGACCAATGAGAGGGTGACATGTGGAAAATACGGAGGCTGCCATGTGCCCTCTCAAAGGTCGAATATTTTTTTTATATGGGGAGGTCGGGTTCAAACCCATGACCTCATCCACAACAACACCAAGCTTTACCACCACACTCGTAGGTTGGTTCTTAGCTAGCATATCGCAGGTCGGTCGACATTAAAGAATTGGCCCCAGAGCAAGCCAAGGTGCGATGCGATAATCACAATCGCACATCGCAACAGGGAAGTATTACAGAATCGGCCCCGACAAGATCAAGTTGTGATTGTGATATTGCAATCGCATATCGCACAATTAAAATTTTTGTTATATGTTTTACCCTAGCTCCACTGATTGTGATATATTCTGGATGTGATACAAGTTATACTACATATTGATAGTTTGTTGGGTTCGTCGCTTATCACAATCGCACATCACCCATGCTGCGTTCACAAACCATAAGACCTGCTGATTGAAATTTGTGATGGGACTATCGGTGCCGATAGTTTATGGCCGTCGTGCGGTGAAATTTTCGCCCCGTTAGCGTTTTTTGGAGCGAAATTGTAGGATCACACCGAAAATGGTGCAATTTGTGGAGCAAATATTGGGCAAACTATGAGAGGTCATAACTTCTTTAGTTTTCCACCAAATTGGATCCAAAAAGAGGCTAGGTAGCCATTTTTGGACATTATGGATTTATTGGAGCAGATTTCAGAAGCATTTGAGCATTGTAAACACATATTTGTACATTTTTCAGCATAATAGAGGGGCCCAAGCCATTGGAAGCTTGACCAAGGAGACGTAGCCCATGACGGGTGAACTCCTTTATCATTTTCCTTTTGTAATTTGTTTTTGATTATGTTCTTTACATGTTTATGTTGTTGTTCAGTCTCTTATTTATGTTAAATTGCTCATAAAATTAACATAAAAACTCATCATTTCACTTGCAAAAATTCATGAATCCTTAAGCACAATGAAAGCATTTTGTTTCTAATATGAGGAGGATCTTAGCACATAAATCTAATATTCTAAATCATATCAGGGAGTAAGGTAGGGAGGGATGGAGAGGCAAAGAGAGGGAGGGAGAGGGAAGATGGAGAGATAAGTAGAGTGGGTTGGGGAATAGAGTGAGGGAGTGAATGAGAAAAAAATAGAGATAGGGGGAGATATAAAATGAGGGGGAGAAATGTGTAGAGATGAGTGTGTGCATGAGAGGGAGAGGGGGGGGTTGGGGAGAGAGATATTTGGAGGAAGGGAGGGAGAGAGAGGAAGGGATTGAGGTGGTAGAGAGAGGGGGGGGGGATACTAGGAAGAGAGAGTGGCGGAGAGGGGTATAATGGGAGATTGATAGAGATGGGAAGAGTGAGAGAGGGGAATAAAGTGAGAGAGGATGTGATAAAGAGAGAGGGAGAGTGGTGGGAGATAGAGTGGGAGTGAGATGGGATAGAGTAGGAGGGAGGGTGAAATAGAACAAGAGAGAGGGACAAATTGAGGGAGATTAAGGGGAAAGAGAGGGGAGAGGGAGGTGAGAAAGAGAGAGAGAGTAAATAAATTAGGGGAAAATGGACATTCACACACATAGAGAGAGAGAGAGAGAGAGAGAGAGAGAGAGAGAGAGAGAGAATATGTGGTGTGGGGGGAGAGAGAGAAGATGTAAAGAGAGGGAGGGAGTCATATAGAGAGGTAAAGAGGAAAGGTTGAGGAGAGGGGAAAAGTGGGTGAGAGAGAGCAATGGTAATAGATATAGAGATAGAGAAGGAGGGAGAGAGAGAGGTAGAGATAGTGGGGGAGAGAGAGAGGATAAAAAAGAGAGAAATGAGATAGGGGAATATTGAGACAGAGGGAGTGAGGGGGAATATAGGTAGGGTGGGAGAGATGAGTTAGTTGAAAAGGGTAAGGGATGAGGTTAGAGAGAGAGTGAGAGAAAGAGTGTGGGGTGGGGGTAGAGTTCTGGAGGGAGGATGAGAGGGTGTGCATGTGTAAAATAGAAAGATAGGGGGAGATTGAGAGAGCTAGGAGGGAGTGAAGTGAAACAAAGAGAGAGACACACCAAAGGGGAGAGAGAGAGAGAGAGAGAGAGAGAGGGTGGGAGGGATACATATGTATGTATGGACATATAGAATCTCTCTCTCTCTCTCTCAATGTGGAGCTTTATTATCTTCTTGATTTATGGTTCTTGTTTTTATTCATATTTAGACCCTCGTTCCTAGAAAGGTGTGTAGGTAGGATTTCCCTCTATGATTGTCACAAGGGGATCCAAGGGGGGTGGAACAACTCTCTAGAGCCCCCCTTGTTGTCACTACGCCAAACACCCTCCAAAATGTTACGTACACTTTAACTTTGGAGTCTCCTTATGGTCGTGTCATCTTTCAATTATGTTCATTAAGTGTTCACGTATTTCTATGGGAATTCTAAGTGATGAACTACTTTCTTTCACATGCTTAACTTGAGATGTCTTCATAAGCATGTTTTTTTTAAAATAGGCCTAATATTCCATGAGTCAAACACTGTCAAACCATTCAAAACAATGGCTACATAGTTCCTGATGACAATGACTACACAATTCTTGAAGGCAGTGCTTGCGCAATTCCCAGAGTTAGTGATTGTGCAATCCTTATAGAGAATGACAGTGTGAGGGAATCCTATGTAGATCATGATTGCACACTCTTTTTCAATAGTGAGAATGAATTTCTTCAAGTTAGTTCATTAACTTTTGGCTCTTAGTTTCCTAACGTGAACTAAGATGCTCACCAATCTTAACTCTAATTGCATTTATGCTTTTCCTATGTAAAACGTCATGTCAAAAGATCATCCTCATATTCATCTTTCACTTTAAGTTCTTGACATTATTGGGGTGTACAGAGCATTCTCTCACTCATGGTGGTAAATACCTTATCTTCTTGGTCAGTTTCTCAATTGTCACTTTTACTTTTTCAAGTGTCGCTTTCCCTTTATTTTTCTCTTACATGCGTCATTTTTACTTGCTTTATCTTTTGCAAGTGTCACCTTCAACCTAGTTACATTCTTGCATGTTTCGCTTGTGTTTTCTTTCAATTTTGCATGTGTCACTTTCACCCTTGCACGTACTACTTTCATCTATTCTAACATATTTCAAGAGCACCACGACATGCTTTATAGAGACAGATCCATCACATTCCCTTTCACTAGTTAATGACATGTACCATTAGAATATGCGTTGGACACTTTCTCATGGCATAGAACACCTTTTGATTACAGTCGAAACTTGTGTCGCCACATGTATTTTAAGTGTCGCAAACTTATGTTTTAACTGTTGCACACATAAATAAGTATCCCTTTGTTGCCATTTCAATATATATGTGTTGGTGTTGGCTACTAATTTTTTTTTTGCTTTGCATTTCATGGTATACATATGTGTGATCTTTTTTGGTACTTGCTTGAATGCCTTTCTTTCTCTTGCTCCATTGATCCCACACTTAGCAATTTTTGGAGCCCTTCTTGGTCCTACCATCAGGCACAAGTTATGAAAGCACTAACCCTCCACTAGGTGATAAGCACTACCCATTCACAAGCCTCCTTAATGAAATATTTACTTCATAGTATTGTGCACTGAGCCTTTCTTAGGGATAGCTCATATCATTATGCATTGAGTACCTTCATATGACAATGAGTACTTATTTTCCTCATTGCAATTACAAACTACGCAATACAAAGACCCATTCTCTTCACTGTGTAGTGAGAATCCCCAAGGTATACGTATCTAACCTTTTGCTGCTTACACCAACCAATTGTGCAATCCCTTCACCAAGTGGAATCTTACTGAACATTGTATAGTTCTAGTGGATAGTGGGTCCATTTCTAGACCAATGCAACCCTCAATTGCACAATCTTTGATTCTAATCCTCAATCACTATGCACTACAAAATTACAGGGCTTAGTCTTGTCACCCCTGCTAACGAAAATCTCTCACTGCATAGTTCCTTTGTCCTTCGTTTCCTCAACTACGCATTGCTTAGTTCTAGTGGAAAGTAGGGCCATCCCTCAGTCCCTGTGAGCCTAACCTATGCAATCCTTGCCTCCTCTTCCTTGGTCATTGTGCATTGTGCATCCTTAGTCAGCAAGCTCATCATCCTTGTCTCCTAGATTTTCCCACTACACAGAACCTTGAAGAGTCTCTCCTTAGTGTGCATTTATTAGTTCTAGTAGACAATATGTTCATCCCTTGATCACTTCTAAGTTCAATTATGCAATTTTTGGTTTCTCTCTCTCAAAACCCTTTCCCATTATCCCATCACAGTCAATATATTGTGAGCAAGCACATGTAGAATAGGTGATTATGGAGTTGATGTTTTATTTTCATGAGTGAATTCATTTGTAGGTGATATCATTATACCATGCCAAGATGATTTCAAATGGCTAGAAAGGAGAGGTCATAAGGAGGACACTTGTCAAGATGAGACACGAAGATGTTATCATGCAAGAGTAAAGGATTCTTGGACCAAGATAAAGAGATGGCAACTCATGCTAACTTGGAAAGTTCCAACACTCATATAGAACCTTTTCAGGGTGAAGATGGAGCACAAGAAAAGATCCATCATGAAGAATTTGAAGTCATAGAGACAAAGAGAAGAGCTTGGCATTGATAAAATGAAGTCATATGTAATCGTCTCCAAGACAGGGCTTCTCAAAGTGTCATTAAAAAAGTCATATGTGTCAATATATTTTGCCACAATTTGTTGAATGTAATATTGTATTTTAAAAAAATAAGAATGTAAGATATGTGGAATCACAAGAGTCCCAGATGGAATGTGAAAAGTCACTAGAAATTTATAAAGTCAGGTAGAAACTTAAAGGTCACATAGGAATTTTAAAAGTCACATGGGAACTCAAGAGTCATGAGGGAAGGTCAAGAGTCACAAGGAAGGTGGAAAGTCACCTCATTTGTTATATATACACCCTCATAGCTCAAGAAAAAGGAATTTTCACCTTGGTTTCTTTAGCTTGACATAGGAGAGAAGGTCTATCTTTGGAGGAGTAAATGGTGACTTAATGTTCCACTACTGGGGCTATTGTTGCATCATTGTAATCATGTACCTTGGGACTTTCACTTAAATATGAATCTCTTGGATCCGATGCACTTTCATGCAAATGTCGTGAATGATTTTGAGACTAATATTTCATTGTTTGTAGTGTATGTTTATATTAACACATACCAAAGAAAATGAACTATTTCATTGGCTTTGGGATGCATCTTGTTGAATGTGCATTTTTATTTTCTTTTATAGTCGTTATTATCTTGTGAACTACTTTGCAAGTGTTGGGTGTGGAGCCTAATTATCTTCATGATTGTTCAAAGGTTTTTTTTTTAGTCGTGTTGGATCCTTGTTCCTAACGGGGCAGCAACGTCGTATGTTTAATCATTGCCAGGGGGATCCAGGGGGGGTGACGGTGACTTTTATGATCCCCTCCCTTGCGAGGGTTTAGGGTCAGCACGCCCAAAGCTAAAAATAGATGGAAATTTTCCTTGTAAAATATTGTAATTTCGTAGTCAATCCGGATTGTTCATTAGATGGATTATCTGACAGTAGAAGTTATGTTAATTTAGGATTTTTTTCCCTAGAAGGAAACCCTCAGTTTATATGAGGAAATTATATTGCGAATGTGTATGATTAGAGAGAGAGAGAGAGAGAGAGAGAGAGAGAGAGAGAGAGAGAGGAGGTTGTGTGAGAGCGAAGAGGAAATTACAATGTATTCAATGTAAGTTGTATCTCTTCATTTTGTTGGATAATATAAAAGGAGGACTGGTTGTTTCTCCGTGGATGTAGACCACATTGGGTGAACCATGTATATATGTGTCTCTATTATTTTATGCATTATTTTATTTGTGTTTTCGCAATTTTTGTGTATTTCATTTCTTCATTATTTAATTTATAACAAATGGCATTAGAGTTGAAGGTCTATTTGGCTAATAAACTCACAGGAGAGAATGGTTCCTGGTTCAAGTGGGAGCAATGGCAGAAGATGGTAGGTTTAGGGTCGAGAAATTTAACAGCCAAAACTACTAGCTATGGACGATGCAAATGGAATATTATTTGTATCAGAAATGTTGATACCTACCATTGAGTGAAAAAACAAAGAATCTAAAGATAACGATGAATGCAGAATAGGAAATTCTCAACAGAAAGGCACTAGGAACAATACGGTTATGTATGGCAGTGTTAGTGGCATTCAACATTTCAAAGGAAACGACAACATAAGGTTTAATGATGGCATTGGAAAAGCTATATGAAAAACCCTCGACCTCAAATAAGGTATTTCTTATGAAGCATCTAATTAATATAAGGATATCAAAAGATGGACCTATTGTTGATCATTTAAATGAATTTAACACAGTTACAAGTTAGTTAAGTTCTATAGGGGTAAATTTTGATGATGAAGTTATGACTCTGTTATTTATGTGCTCATTGTTAGAAAGTTGGAATCGCTTAGTTATGGCTATTAGTAACTCAGTCTATGAATCTAGTAATTTAAAGTTTGATGATGTTGTCATTGCCATCCTTAGCGAGGAAATGTGATGGGAAAGGTTTGGTGAGACATCAGGTAATTCTTTGACTGTAGAGACCAAGGGAAGAAAAATGGAAAGAGGAAGGAGCCCAGGAAATCATAGTAAGTCAAGAAAAGGTAAATCCAAATCAAAATCGGGGATAGCGTGCTATAAATTTGGGAAGAAAGGAAACGTGAAAAAATATTGCACATCTCGAAAAGGAAAATAAGGAGATGGACAACAACAAAACAATCATGAAGTGAATTTGACAAGTGATGTGTTGCAAGATGCTTTGATTCTTTCATTAGAAAATATTATTGAAGCCTGGGTGGTTGATTCAGATGATTCATTCCATGCTACACCTAATAAGAAACATTTTCATGACTATGTTCAAGGATATTTTGGACATGTTCATTTAGGTGATGATAAACCCTATAAAATCATTGGAATGGGTAATGTTTTTATAAAGCAACAAAATGTAAATCAATGGATATTGAAGGAGGTAAGGCATGTTCCATATATGAAGAAAATTATAATTTCAATAGGGAGGTTAGGTGGCGAAGGTTGTGTAACTACATTCATAGACAAAACCTGGAAGGTCACTAAAGGAGCCCTACTAATAGCAAAAGGAGAAGAGGTTGGCACATTATAATTATGAAATGGTATTTCTTATTATGTTAATTCTTTGACCTCGACAGGGGAAAATACAACATTATGGCATCATAGGCTCGGGAACATGAGTGAGAAAGGGATGCAGATTCTTCACTCAAGAAATTTGTTTCCAGGTTTGAAGCATGTTGATTTGGATTTATGTGAAAATTGTGTTTATGTAAAACATAAGAGATTCATATTTATCAGTGTTGGGAAGGAAAAGAAGAGAAAACAAAATTAGAGCTTGTGCATACATATGTGTGGGTACTTGCTCAGGTATCATCTCTCAATGGCTCTCGTTATTATGTTACTTTTATTGATGATGCAACTAGGAAAACCTGGATTTATTGTATTCAAAATAAATCTGATGTATTTGATACTTTCAAGAAATGGAAAGGTTTGGTCAAGAATGAGATAGGAAAGAAGTTGAAGTGTCTCAGATCAGAAAATGGAGGTGAATACTGCAACAAAGAGTTTGATAACTATTGTTGATAGCATGTAATTCAAAGAGAGAAGAGAGTTCCAAGAACACTGCAGGAAAATGGTGATAAACAATGACTGAAAGCACATATATTGCACACAAAGGTGTATGCGCTCAACACACACACAAATTACATTTAGAGATTACTCTAATATATAGATTTTCTTAGATATAATTTATTCCTAACTTAGAAGGAGAGGTTGAGAGAATTTCTCAACTATCTCAAACCAACATCTTAAATATAGGATGTAAGCATTAACTCCAGCATCCCCTCTTAATGCTTACATTATATAAATTTATTGAAAACATCCACAAACAACAAAATACACAAGTCATTCTTTAACTGGTTTACAAATTATCAGTATAGACTCCATCAAGCTGCCTCATAACCCTCGTAAAGTTGTAGTCGACAAGTTGGATTCCCGAGTTCAACCCTTGAACTCTCGAATCAAGGACCTCCCGAAGTAAATCACTGAACAACATCCCAAGCCATCTTACAACCTCATTAGAATATCACTCCCATGTATTCAACAAATGAGGGATTCTTCCCAAGATCCACAAATATCGTACTATTTGGACAACCATCCATGTTGAGCATTTTCACTGAGTTGTTATAGAAAAGTTTAAGAGGTTCAAATTCTTCATTGAATTCATCATCAAAATTCAATGGATATTCATCTGCAACTATATTTGCTTATTCTTTCCCTTTTAACAAATCACTAGCACGACTTTTGCAATTCCACGTTGTATGCCCAATTTTCCTACAATAGTAGCATTCAATTTCACTTTTGTTTGAATTTTTCTCTTTCATCCTTGGCTTTGTAGACAATGCATTTCCTATTGGAGAGTTTTCTTCCATATCGTTTGGTTTTAGAATCTTTTCTTCCGCGAGAAGTGTTGCAATTATCTCATGCAATTTGTGTGAAGACATTTGACTCCAAGTGAAGACAACATTACTATAACTTGAAGGAAGACTATTTATTAATATTGCTTTAGCATCTTCATCCTCCACCTCGGCACCTGCTTCATCAAATTGTCTTATAAGAGACATTAAATTTTTTACATGAGTGGACATAGATGTCTCTTCATTCATTTTCAATCTAAATAATTGCAATTTTATGATTTTTTTTTGCATTTGTAGCTTTTACACCAAATAGCTGAGTCAAATGTTCCCATATTTCGTTAGATGGTTTAGTGAGATCTACAATATGTAATTGTGAATCTGAAAGAGAAAGTCCAATAATGGACTTAGCTTTGTCATCTCTATTTTTCCGTTCAATCAACTGTTTAGCATATGTAGGTGCTATTTCTAAACCATTCACTATACCCCACAATTTTTTCTTCATTAATTGCATTTGAATTTTTACTTTCCATGAAGGGAAATTTGCACCGCTGAATTTTTATAAAACCATAAACTCCGTGATGAAAGAAGAAAATGAAATACCTTTTTAAACTTCAACACTTATGTACCTTTCTGCAATTAAATAATGCTTTGACATTTATTTGAAAATCGCACACCACTTTCCTTTACAGCAAGTTGCTCCTCAAATAGAAGATACACCACATGACTAATCTAACTCTGGCTCACTCCTCCTGACAACACTTGAGTTGACCACATGATAGTGCCTTTATCCTTGGATAGACCTAGAAATTGGAACAAAACAAAAGTCACAGGAATGCGTTGAATGAACAACAACTTCATGAAAACTTCACCAACTCACTCATGTGTATGGGTCATTGCCTTACACAACAATGAGGAAAATTTTGCAGTCACAACTACGAAGATCCATTATGACGTGGCTTGTTGGCCCAACAAGGATTGATAGCATTCCCTTAACCGATTTGCTCTGACATTGAGATGACTAGCATTCCGAGAGGACCCAATCCTCACTTTTCGTCCATCTTTATCAACCAAGCGTTGTGAGAGACTCCATACTGATATTGTTCCGCCACTCAATCTGAGACATATGATGTGGGCATTAAGTACTTTAGATACCACCGCTAAAACCATTCTTGGTCAACACAGAAATTAATTACTATAAGAAAATAATTTCCAAAATTTCTTATAGTTAATGAAAATCTTGACTCAAGCATTCTGTTCTCGAAATGCACAGTCCACTGCTCACTTGTCACTCTGATACCATGATAAACAATGACTGAAAGCCCATATATTGCACACAAATGTGATGCTCTCAACACACACACATTACATTCAAAGATTACTCTAATATATAGAGTTTCTCAGATCTAACTTATTCCTAAATTGGAAGGAGAGGTTGAGATAATTTCTCAACCATATCAAACAAACATCTTAAATATAGGATGTAAGCATTAACTCCAACAAATGGTGTGTCAGAAAGGATGAACAGGATAATCATGAAGTGTGCAAGGTGCATGAAATTGTATTCATAATTTCCCTTACAATTTTGGGCAAATGTTGTCGATGTTGTTGTTTATCTAATAAATAGAGGGCCTTCAAGTTACTTGGATGGTGGTATTATAGAGGAGGCCCTAAAAGGTAAAAAGGTAAACTACTCATTTTTAAATACTTTTGGTTGTGAAGCCTTTGTCCACATCAATAAAGAAAATAGAACAAATCTTCATGTAAAATCAAAGAAATGTACCTTTATTGGATATGGTGTTAATTATTTTGGTTATTGCTTATATGATTATGAAAATCACAAAATCATTAGAAGAAGAGATTTCATATTCAATAAAAAGATCTTATATAATGATCAGATGTAGGAAAAGGAAAAAAAAAGAATATGTAATGCTTGATGAGATCACAGAAAAAGTAAAGGTTCCTAAAAATCATAATGATCAGTATCCACAACAACAACGGGCACCTCAAACACCTGAAATTGGTGTTAGAAGATCTACGAGGATGAATAGACCCCCTGAATGATAATATCCTTCATTATATTATGTATTGTTAACTGATTCTAGTAAACTGGAAATATATGAAGAAGCAATGTAGATAGAAACCAGGAAGAAGTGGGAGCAAACCATGGAAGAAGATATGGAATCCTTGCTACATAACTAGACTTGGGACTTAGTCAAGTTTCCTGTAGGTAAAACAACATTGCAAAATGGGTTTATAGGTTGAAGGAAGAATATGGAGGAAAATAGAGGTATAAGGCTAGACTTGTGGTGAAGGGGTTTGCACAAAATAAAGTTATATACTTTGATGAAATGTTTTCTCTTGTTGTTAAAATGAATTCAATTAGGACTATTTTAAGTCTAGTGGCAACATAATATTTTCCTCCTGAGCAATTATATGTAAATACAACCTTTCTCCATGGGGATTTGGAGGAAGAAATATATATGATGCAACCACACTAATTTCTCCTTTCCTTTGAACTAGATGTCACTCTTACCATTGTGTTTATCTTAAAAATCAAAATGATGGAAGTTATATTATATTGCTATTGTATGTGTATGATGTGCTTGTTGCAGGGTCTAACATGCAGGAAATAAATGTGCTCAAAGAAAATTGGAAAACTCATTTGCAATGAAGGATTTGGGTGCTGCAAAACAAATCCTTGGTATGAGAATAACTAGAGATAGGAAAAATCGCAAATTAACATTGTCTCAGAGTGAGTACATAGAAATGGTGGCGAAAAGATTTAATATGAAGAATGCAAAGCCAGTTAATACACCTTTGGTTAGCTATTTGAATCTAAGTAAAGATATGTGTCCAAATACTCAGGAAGAGATGGATTATATGTGTAAAGTTCCATATCCATCAGTAGTTGGAAGCTTAATGTATGCAATGGTCTACAGAAAGCCTGATATTACACATGTAGTGGGAGTTGTAAGAAGGTATATGAACAATCTAGGAAAAGAGCATTTTAAGGCATTGAAGTGGATTCTGAGGTATTTGAGAGGTACCACAAATCAAGCATTATGTTTTGGTGGTTCAAGCATTGCTCTGTAGGGTTTGTTGATGCAAATATGGTAGGTGATAGAGATAATAGGAGGAGCACCACAAGGTATGTGTTTACTGCAAGTGGAACAATTGTTAGTTTGGTTTCAAAGTTGCAAAAAATTGTTTCACTTTCAACAATGGAAGTAGAGTACGTTGCTACTACAGAGGCTAGTAAAGAAATGATTTGGTTACTAAGGCTTATGGATGATTTGGGCAAGAAGCAAGAGATGAGAAGGCCATAAAATAACATCCAGAGTGTCATTCATCTTGCAAAGAACTAAAAATTTCATTCCAAGACTAAACATATATAGCTGAAGTATTGTTTCGTATGGTAATTGCTGGAAGATGGACAATTGAACTTGTTGGAAAAGATACACACTAGCCAAAATCTTGCAGATATGTTAACAAAAGTTCTAATAAGGGAGAAACTGAGATTATGCTCAGTTTCAATTGGTCTTCAAGTATGATTATGAAGATGAGAAACAGACAGGTCCAAAGTGGAAGCATTGTTCAGCAAGTGAAGAACGATGGATTTTCTATAACCACTCTCCAAGTGGGAGATTGTTGGGTGTGGGGCCTTATTATCTTCTTGATTGTTTTAATGTTTTTTGTTTTAGTCATGTTGGATCCATGTTCCTAATGTGTCTGCAACACCATTCATTAAATCTTGGTCAAGGGGGTCTAAGGGGGAGACAATGAATTTTATGAGCCCCCCCCTCCTTATTGGGGGTGGTTTGGAGGCAACACCCCCAAAGCCAAAAATAGATGAAACTTTTCCTTTAAAATATTGTAATTTGGTAGTCAATAAAGACCATTCATTAGGAAAATGATATGATGGTAGAAGTTATGTTAATTTAAGGATTTTCGCCCTAGAAGGCAACCCTTAGTTTATATGAGGCAATTGTATTGTGGCTTTCTATGATTATTTTGAGCAATAGAGGGAGAGAGGAGGTTGTGTGAGAGCGAAAAGGAAACTACAACAAATCTATTGTAGGTTGTATCTCTTCATTTTGTTGGATAATATAAAAGGAAGGACTAGTTGTTTCTCTATGGACATAGCCTGAATTGGGTGAACCATGTATATATGTTTCTCTCTTGTTTTATGCATTACTCTATTTTTGTTTCCGCAATATTTTGTGTATTTCATTGACATGTTAATTAATTTCTAACAATTGGTTAATCAATGATTCTTTACATGCTCTTGTCTGTCTCTTTTACGATAGTACTATTACTTTTCTTCTAGAGGCTCACACTCTATTTTCCCTTTTGTGAAATTAGCTTACATAAATTGCAGCTGTATGTCTCACGGTGCCAACTTACTTGCTTGTTTCAAGGATTGTTTGCATAATGTATTATGTTTATAATTGTATCCAAGGAAAATACCTAAGAATAATGGTGGTCGACCCTATTATTTGAATGGGGCTCCTACTCCAAACAGTGTGAGGTCTAGTTGGGACTTCATACCGGGGATATCCCCTGTGTGTTGGGAATAATACTAAGAGGGGGAGTGAATTGATATTTAAAAATCAATAACTTTTTCATTTCATAATCATATTTATATACGCTACTTCAGTGAAGGGAACTCGTGCGTGCACACAACTCTTCTTAAGGAAACCAACGTATATCTAATGAACTTATGATTCAACTAATTAATCATAATTTGATCTTTAATCGGTGCATCAATGCTTTATTTAAACATTAAAAAGTGACCATGTGTAGTAATAACATAAAAAACCATCACACATAAGCAACACACATGAAAAATAAGTTTAAGGTGGAAACCCAATGTGGGAAAAAAACCACCTGTTGTTGTTGTCTTTGTCTTCTTTTTAATATAATTAATAATCTGTTTACAATCTTGTACTAGTGTAGACTCATACCAGTATGCAGGCACCCACCTGTAGAAGGCAACAACCTTCTCTCATTCTCTAACTTCTACTGCAAGGGAGCTACAACCCCTTATCTCTTGTACTATCCGATATGCTTAACAGTATGTAGGCGTCGGCCTACAAAAGGCTACAACCTTCACTCGTTCTCCAACTGTTATTGGAAGGGAGCTCCAACCCCCTAATCAAATCACCAGCCACTACTGGCATGAAGCTTCGACTTCCTCACTAAGGCTCCAACCCTTAGTATCCTCTAGGGACCACGTTTCATAAATTTTCAAACTGGATACTCCTAGTACACAACAATACAGTATGAACGCCACATTTCATCACATTTTCATACTAGACCTATAAGTTACATTGAAGCTCAAACTCAATCACCATTGTAATACAACTCAAATACAATCTGCATCAACCAATCACTGAAACTCAATCATCAATCTCTAATATAACTGAAACCTAATCATCACTTTTTGAATCAACCAATCACTGAAACAATCATTGAACCTTTGACACAACTGAATCAAACAATCATTGAACCTCTGACACAATTGAATCAAATATTCATTCAAAACCCAATCAACTGATACGTAATCAAAATACAACCAATCAACTGGAACAGTCAAATCACTTTAACCAGAACATAAATCTGAACCCAGAACACTGCATCAATAACTAGAACCAACTATAACCTTAAAAATCATGTGTGAGAATGTATACGCTACTTCAATGAAGCCATCTCACGTGTATACGCTACTTCCTAAAACCCAACCTACGTATACCTCTAAAAATACTGAACCATAAGACTTCTGAATCAAATCTGTACCAACTAATGACATTATGAAGATCTACTGTCATATTACAGAGTTCTAAAAAGATAGCAACAATGATCACCCTTCTTTCTCAATCAGTTAATCAACTAGAATCAATCTTCTTATACAATCAATTTTACTTTCGGATCAAATGAAGACATCATTGAAAAACAACAGTAAAACAACAACACTAATCAAATATATTAATCATTCTTGAACAACAAGTTTTTCTTCTACATACGCTACTTAGAAGTGTCGATCCAGCGTGTATACGTGCCTTCACCAAGTCTAACTGGCGTATAGATCTGCAAATAAAAACTTATAACTTTTGACCTATTCCAGACTTCAGATATACCCATATCATAACATTTAAAGGAAAAAACATTTGTTGGCACTCAAATCTATCCAATCCATTGTCAGATCACATAATGATAAGTCATTATGATCTTGCTCCATCATTAGATCTCATCGATCATCAAACACTCAGGTGCATAATTAGTCCAGATCAAGAAAAGCATCAGAAACCCATAATATGCATATTTTCTTTTGATCTAACACTTCATAAGATATTCATTACTTGTGCACTTAGCCCTTTGATCTTCTCCTCCTTATATAGTTTTAGCCTTTCTAAGCATCTTGGACCAAAAAAATGCTTAGAACCTGTGGTATTCGTGGACAGGATCAAGTAAATGTTATTCCACTCAATATTGTGGGCTAATACCATGTTATGGATCCTTGATATCCTTTCACCTTAATTTCCTTAATTTTCCACCCCATATGCATTTTTCCTCTTGTGAAAGTGCATGCATATGTGTACGCTCTTTTTGTACAGTGAACCTGCTTGTATACGCTCTTTTTGTACAGTGAACGTGTGTATACAACTTAACTTACCTGAAAACATTCTTTTTCCTCAATTTCTTGATTTTGATATGTATTCCTTTGTTCCATCATCTTGTTCTTATATACCATTACTCTGTTACCTCTGAATAGACCTATTATAATGTGATTTGTCATTATATATTACTTCTAAACTGATTCCTTTGAACTGTCCAGCATTTTGTGACAATTGTAAACACAACTGCCATGTCTTCTATCACATCTTGTTTATATTTTTATTAGTTAGTTCATTCATCAAAGAACAACTAACAATCTCCCTGTATCAAACTTTTGACCATTATTTTGTTCCATCATTTTGTTATCTCCGATATGTCCTATAGACTCATCTAGTTATCACATACTTATTCTTCTACAAGTGGGTTTCCATCAAGTACAAAACATGCATCATAATGCTAACATTGTGTTGGTAGAATTCCAACACCATCAACCCCCCCAGTGAGGGTTCAAGAAAAGCGCCCCAATTTTTTTTTTTTTTGAAAAATTCCCCCGTAAAATATTGTAATTTCATATTCAATCTATATCATTCATCATTAGGTCATAGATCCAACGATATATGTTATGTTAGGGTTTCCTTTTCCTTAGAAGGAAACCCTATTTTTATGAGGTAAGTCTATTGTGGCTATGTATCATTGAGAGAGAATTGTAATTGAAAGGGAGGATACTGTGAGATAGAGAAGAGGAGGATGCACTAGATTTGTTGTAGATTTCATTCCCTTCATTTTTGTTAGAATGAATAAAAGGAAGGATTATATATTTCTCTATAAGCATATCCCAAATTGGGTGAACCACATTTATCAGTGTCTCATTTTTATTATTTCATTATATGTTTTTATTTTTGCATTCATTTTGATTTTTATTTATTTATGATTTTATTCCTTACACCTCTAGCTCTCTTTTTCCCTCTCTCTCTCACCCTATATCCTCATTTAGATCCATATTTTCACCCTCGATGTCCCCCTAACTCTCTCTCTCTCTCTCTCTCTCTCTCTCTCTCCATTCTTCTCCACCTCTCTCTCTTCAATCCCTCCTTCACAACAACCTCTCTCTCTCGCTATCTATATATATATGGTGGGGATAGTGATA
>APFE030669635.1:0-25409 GCA_000404065.3 Pinus taeda | reverse complement strand
GGTGGGGATAGTGATATATATATATATATATATATCACTGTCCCCACACTCCCTTTCTCCTCTCTCCCTCACACTCTTTCTCTCTCTTCTCTCCCAACATTCTATATATCTCTATCTAGCCCCCTCTCTATATCTATATCTTCTTGCTTCTCTATCTCTATTTTTCTCTCACTCTCCCTATATATCCCTATTTCAAATTCATCTTTGTATCCCTCTGTCTCTCACACACACATTCTCCCCACCCCCCCTTGTCACTCTCTGTATATCTCACTCATTTTATCTCTCCCCCCCCCTTGTCACTCTCTGTATATCTCACTCATTTTTATCTCTCTCTCCCCCCTCGCTATCCCTCCCTCTCTCCCTCCCTCCCTCCTTCACAACAACCACCATCCAAATTTATCTCTCTCTCCTTCTCTCCCTCGCTCCCTCACTCCCTCACTCTCCCTTCTCTCCTTCTCTCTCTATCCTCCCCTCCTTCTCTCTCTCCATCCTCTGTCTCATCTTCTCTCTCTATTATCCCATCCTTCTTTCTCTCCATCCTCACTCTTTCCTTCTCTACCTCTCTATTTCTCTTCTCCCCACACTCTCTCTCCCCATATCTTTATTTCTATATCTCTCTATTATTACCTATCTCTCCCCTTTCAGTCTATATTTATATCTCACTCCCTCTCTATTTCTCTCCCTCTTTTCCTCACTCCCTCACTATCTCTTTCTATGTGTGTGTGTGTGTGTGTGTGTGTGTTTAACCCTAGGTTTAGGGGTAAATTCCATATCACACTAGCACTATGGGCATATTAAACATCAGTTAAAATTACTAAGGGGTTTAGTCCTTTATAACTCATACATAGTCCTTTCTAACTCATCCACAGAGGGGAATTGATTTTACCTATTGAATGTGAGATTGCATCTCCTAAGTTGGTGATGAAGCTCCTTCCTGAAACATCTAGTATTAAAGAGAATCTAATTCACTTGGAGCACCTTAACGAGAAATTTCAAGATGAAACCATAGTGAATGAGGCCAATAAGAAATGTATTAAAACACGGTATGCTAAATCATTCCATCCTTGAGTATTTTTGGAAGGTGAACTTCTTTTGGTTTATGATCAAGACAAGAATACCTTAGGGGCCGGTAAGTTTAAATATACAAGGTATGAAACTCGCATTATGAGGTGAGTACTTAAAAAAGGAGCTTACGATTTGGTTGATTGTGATGGTAATTTAGTCCCAGATCCCCAAGGTTAGCTCTATCTCAAGAAGTATTAAGCTTGAGTGTCAACTTGAGCGATTACTTTGTTTTGTGAGTTTTTTTATATAGTGTACTTTAGGGCTATGCTAGTTTTTTTGAGTCATACAAATAATGTTTTCAACATGCTTTAGTATATTTTGATGGATGATTTAATGTTCTTAGGATATGTAGACTGAGCTAGTCATTAAACCTGAAACTTATCTTCTGCAACTTGGGTAATATACACTCCCTCTAGCTAGCCTTTTGTGTCTATTGGTTCATGTATAAGAAATGTAACTAATACAAAGTATTGTGCATTTATTGAATTTCTTAGCGAAGCCATTTCACATGGTATTCGATCAATAGTCATTCATTTGGACTCTCAACTAGTGGTGTCTCAACTTAATAATATTTATAGTGTGTGTGATCCTTTGTTACTCTGGAGGTTTCTTAGAGTGAGATTGTTAGAATTAGCATTCAATTATATCAATTATGTTAACATTCAATGTTCATGAAATCAAATGGAATATGTTATTGCAAACTATGCTCTAGATTGACACATCCATCATACATCTAATTAAAACATTTATAAAACACATAAGCACATCGATCATATTAATCATATTTGATTTGACAAAATTTGTGTGTGTGTGTGTGTAAAAAATATTTACAAAATGTGGACAAATGTCTCAAAATTAGGTCTCTAAGTCCAATGATCTATTTATATATGTTTTATTAGTAAAGCATAACAAAATATCTATATATTGTGGTGGCCCATGTTCATTATGTGCCTCTACATAAAAGACGATGGAATTTTCCACTTGTCAAAACAATCTAACCCAAGCACGTGGTAATCCAACCACGTGCCTCTAAACCACCTCAGGCAGATCTTCCACCTATGCCATTGGAACCTCATAGGTCAATCCCTCCAAGTTTCATTTTATTAAGCAAAGAAACTTCTCATAGTATATTGTAACTTGTTCCTCTCCTCTCATTCGGTTCCTATGTTGAGGGAATCCACTTGGTATCACTTATCCAATATATTCATAGATCACACATTAATTTGTTAGCACTTTTTCTCATCCAAAAAAAATTTACTTCTTGATTTCATCATATCTAAAAATCATAAAAATCAAATAAAATTAAAAACTTAAAAAGTTTTACCAATGTTCCCCCATGCAACATTAGGGGGAATAACTAGATCAGGGCCTCCTCAGAAGTTGAGACCCACATGTGGATAGTCATCGATGCATATAATCCATTCCTCACACCAATGAAAAAATTCACCATCAAAGGCTACTAGTGTAACTTAGCCTCACGCAAGTCTGGCCATAAGGGTTGCCCACTTCACCATCCAAGGCTCTCTCTAGTAACTAATGTGGGTATCTACTCTTAGTTGAAGTGTTGGTACTCTCTCAAAGGAGAAACTTGTAACACCCCACCCCACATTTACTCGCTTTTACAAGCTCACCGGGGTAAATATGAGTTGGGAATTACTATGCATGACCCAACCTCTAAGTTTTAGTTATGGAAATTCGGTCCACTTGTCAAACCTTACTACATCATTGTTGAAGCCTTGGAATTCCATTGCAGCAAAATGGGGAATAACCACCTGGTCTAGACCTTGGAAGCACCTCCTTTTCCATTTGATATGGTGGCTCCTATTGGGGATAATAGGACCAGTTTCCCAACAATAATTGATAGGATGATGATTGTGGTTTGAAATAAGGTATAATGGGAAATGACTTAACTAAAATGATCTAATTAAACAACAAACACATGTAGCTATCTATTCTAACATTTATCTTAATATATACCTGGGGAATAACTTAAATCATGCGATCTACAAAGATCTTAGAGAAACAGGTAATAAAGATCATTCAATTGATATAAGATATGAAATAATTAATGATAATTATTTTGACAAAATAGTTAGGAAAAATAATTTTTAAAACTATATCACATATACCAATTGCTCATGTACTTAATAAGGAATTATAGCTAATTTTTTTTACAAAAGTGTTATAATGTCAAACTGCGGCTTAGATTTCAAACATAATACAATATAAGAAAATATTACTGCTAATTCATAAACAAAAATTAACCACAAATATAGAAGTACCAGATATGAGAGGTTCTACTCATGAAGTCAACAATATTGATCTGCTTCCTTTCAACTAAATATACTCTAAGAGTACAAAAGTGCGAATTCAGTAGAGTATGCGTCAATTTCTAAGAAAATCAAGACCTTGTTCAAATTATTTCATCAAGACAGTCACAAAAGTACAGAAGTGCAAGCCTTTGCAAAGCGTTCTTGATAAAATTCTTGACCCCTCTCTAAATTCATGATAGAGGTTTAAGTAATACAAAATGTGTATCAAAAATAGATTATTACACAAAATGTTGAGGAGTTTTCATACAACCTTCCTCAAAATAAGTAAAATAAAAACTGAAAATAGGAATTAAAATGATGACGAGCTTTTTTAACTTAAATGTTTCTAATCACCCATTCGGTCCTTCAGTTCCTAGATATCTATCATCGACTTCACCTGGGGTGGCTGGCTGATTCTAGATCTTAATTGCCCCATAAATACAACATCAGAGAGTGGTGGAACCATCTTTTGGGTGGAATTTGTTAGACATCGCAGAGTCATCCATTGATTGTGTGGTTTCACCAGAAACTACCAGTAAGTTTCCTAGTCAAGCTTAGACAATTTTTTGATTACCTTTTCTTTCGTTTTGGTGGTATATTTCCACTGTTTCTTTAACTATTTGTAGTCTGGGAGGATTTCTGGCTTGCATTCTTTGATGAGATTGGAACTATGAAGGTTTTCAATCACAACGTCAATTATATTATTTGTTGTGTTAGTTGCTCTAGCCGATGTCCTTTCTGCATGTTTCAGTTGCATGTCCCAATCAGTGAATAGAATATCCTTGTGTGACTCCTCGACCTTCGGTAGGTTTCCTTTCAACCTTCTTCTGATCATGCCAAGAAATAAACTTTGAAATTATCTTATTGACCTCTTAATATTCTAATCTCTTATCAACCACTTAATTGGTTAATGCATCACTTGTTTCACAATATGGATTTATCAATGAGATTTTGTGGCAGAATACTTCTTGTTATTGTGATAACAGAGAGTTTAGTTCAAGTTATTCTTTAATAAATTCCTCTGTTTGAGGGTTGTCTTTGAGTCTATCTATTATATTCTGCATTCGATTAATCTATGAATCCTTTTCTGCGATGTCTGCTTGATGCTGTAATCTCATATGTTCAAAATCTTTATGTAGTTGTGCCATCCATGTCTCTGCTTATCTGTTAGTGCACTGTCTCTCCAGGTCAAGTTGTTGTTCCAACAACTGAAATCTTTATTATTTTCTTTGAGCAAAAGACGAACTTCAGCTTCCTTATCAATTTTCGTAGTTGCATAAGCACCTACAAATTGTGATAGATTAGTAAGGTTTTCTTTTGGATCGATGGGGGTGTCTTTCCATACTACCTCCATCGATTCATTTTCAAGAATTTGCTTTGCCGATGTATCCAATTTCCTCTTCTTTATTTGCCTCTTCACTACAACCTTATGTGTTGGGTTGTAGAATATATCTAGTGGGGGTATTTCGTCAATTTTTAGGACAATATCCAAAGTTGGGTAAGCCGGGATGATTTCAATATATTTAGTAGTTGTAACCCCTTGTATTGCTATCTCCGTGCTTATGACCTGCTGAGTCTATTGAGGATTCTGAAATCCAAATGTTCATTCAAGACTTGTCTCCATTTGCTGTACTTGGATATTTTTGCTAAATTTCTCCCATTCTTGATCCATATCAATGACTTTGGTATTTTCTGCATGAACTTGTGTGGAGTTGGTCTCCATGTGTTCCTCATTCGAGGACTTTCTTGTCGTTTCTTCAACACTTTTATCGTTGTCCTCCTCATGGCTTTTCTTGGGGATTTCTTCCATATCTTGAGATTAGTGTTTAGAATGTTATGAAATTTGCACTGATTTCCCTTGAGATTCACTCTCAAAATTGTGCTCGGAACCTTCCTCTATGCTTACGTTGGAAGTGGGTTCTCTTCATTTTCTTGTTTCTTCAATCTGTAATAGGTCCAAAGGGAGATTTGTTAGCCTTTTGTTCCTGTATATATGGAAGTGATCGAGGTCTGCTGGGCTCAGTTTTATGGATGCCTAATGTAAGACCTGCGAAAATCATTCAGCTAACTCGGAGAGATCATCAAAATAATCTTTCTCATGAGTAAATGATCTAATTTTAACCATAGCAGTGAATTTCTTGGAGACCTTGTTAGGGTCATATTTTCTGGCTGGCACAATATCTAGATTCAGGGATGTCATATTTTGTATCTCCTTTGTCGCATTCCCAAAATCATATAATGAAAAAGCACCACATTGCACTGGGAAGGTAGACCAAATAGATATCTTCATTTCTTTGAGGGTTTTTGTAATACTATCCCCCATTATTTGATAGGCAATTTCTCTTGCGAATAACTTATCAAGAACATATAATGGAAGAACATGAGGAGTTGTGATACTCCCAAAAACTTTGACATAAGTAAATGACTCTTCACCAAACCATCTTGCCACTGGAAAGATGTTTGTTTTAGCTTCCTCTGATAGCCTACGGGATTTATTATCAAAAAAAGTTTGGTGAATTGGTAACATAACGCCATGACAAATTTTGTAAAGGTGGGAGTTAAAATGTGATTCCTACAAAATCTTATGATAAATATGGATAGGAGGAGGGTCCTATAGAGTCCATTTCCAACCCATGTTTGGAAAATTTGAACAGAAACATATAGCATCCATCACATATGCACTCATATAAAAAGGATGGGTAACCCAAGAGGTGATAAGTTTGTTCTATCTGTATTCTCTAATGGACATAGCCAAATTATTTGATAAAATATTGCTCCAGTTCATAATGATAGAATTAGCAGTCACATAAATTAATGGAACACATTCAATAGAAAACTTGGTATTGTCTACCTTTCCAAATAGTCTACACAACATTGTGGCTGCAAAATTATGCGGGGCTGACAGAGTTGCAATTGGGTACATACCAGTTTTCTCTCACTTGAACTTGCTGGAGCCAGACCTCCAATTCTACATGTTTCCATCGGGCATTCATTTTATTTCATGAAGTGCTCAATGAAGACTTTATCGTATAGATTTTGTGGTTCAGGCAGATGATACTTTCGACGTAGATTACCTGGAGTAAATGACCCCATGACTTCGTGCCTCAAATTCCTAAATGTTCTATCTAAATTTTCCAAATTTCCAATGATCCATCTTACCATATCAACATATGGCAAGGTTTTAGGCCTTGCATCTATTATATGCAGGAAAGAACATGTTGTTTCAAAATAATAAGCCTTGGATGAGACCTCAGAATCTGTTGTTGCTTTAGTCGTCAGGACCTTTGCGTTTTCTTCCTCCAATAGATTGTACATTACTTCCCATGAGGTAGTTCTTCCATCCTTGTTGCATGTAGTATCAGAGAACAGTGGAAGCATGTCTGAATCTTCAAACGTAGTAGCCTTTGCAATCTTCTTTCCTTTCTTTTCCATTTCCTTGAGCGTTGTTTTCTTTGGAAATTTAGTGAAATTTTGGAAATGGAAAAAACATAATGAAACACATAGAGGAAATGAAATAGGAAACACAATAACATAGTAAACTCTAAAATGACGTAAATATGAATCTTTTATTTCAAGACCGATAAAAAAATATCAATCTTCTCGAGCCGTGAAAAGAGTAAATGTGGTTAAACCTTATTAACTACTCATTTAACGGCTATGTGTGAGTATCTTTATGTCCCATCAAACCATCGCATCGCATGTTTGTAAATGATATTTCAAATTTGCATGTTTTAAGTGTGATACCAATCAAGTGATTGCGATAAATGGCTTTATCGCAATATCGCAAATCAGTGATGTCAGGTGGAATAGACCAATTCAAAGTCACTTTGGTATTTTTGCGATTTGCAATGAGTGGCATGTTTTTATCTTTTTCCGAGCATTCTTCCCTAAACGGATGGTTATTCCATTGAAACAGATATCTGGACCATATCGCAATTCGCATTTTTTATGGTTTGAACTTTTGTTCCTTTATGAAAGTCGCAATGTGATAAGCACTTTATATTATAAAGAATACTCTAAGCCTTAAGGTTTATAAAAGAGTTTAATGCTACCTTTGGTCTTCTAAGGGGGTTCTTTTATCGCATTTCACAGACTCCGACTCATGAATAACCTTTGTTACTTTGGGATGATGTGATTTGTGATAAATCAAGACTGCTTAGTCATAAAGTGACCCTGCTTAATATCTTAAGTCCATTTAAGGTTTTATTCTAAATGGTTTTAAAGGCAAGCTCTTATTTTCTAAGTTTTTTGAATTTTTTTTGAAGGGTCCCTATTTAATAATACAATATTGACTATTATATAATAAATGGGGGGGTTGTTGAACAGTACAACAACCACCCAGAGACACGTGATCACCCAAATGTCAAACAATTTCCATAGGTGACCCTTCCTTGAGTTGGAAACACTTTCAACCAAGATTTAAAGTGTAGTCGCATGCATGAAGCCCAATTCATATGACCAAAAGCCTCTAGTTGCATGCACAACTCATCCTCTGTGTGGCTATAGATAAAATTATCTAGTTCTACGAGTGCGGTCAGAGACACTATTCAATATTTTTAGGGATATGCTACAGGAGTCTTCATTCTCTATTATTGGCTTTGTTCCTACTCAAGCTTTCCAAATACATGATAATAATTTATACAAACACTTTGTAAGCATAATACTTGTAGGTCATGAATGCATACATGTTCACTATTTCATTAGTTTCATCAGAGAACCATCAAGAAGGCTTACTTCCCTCTCATATTAGATGTAACAAACACATGTTAGCCCATGCATTCATATAAAATCATTTAAGATCATGTTAACCATGAACAAGATCAATACCAAGATCACATCATATAACGAGAAATATACCATGCATGTAACTAGCATTTAACTAGAATGAAGCCATGAAAAACCAGTCATATAAATAACACAATAATCAATACTTATGCTCTTAGATCTTCATTAAATAATAACACATAATAACATATGCATAGTGCCAACCAATTTAGGGACTTCCATCTACCACTCAACCATAAATTCATACTGAACCAAATCCTTCTTTCAGTCCAATCACCCCCACGCCATATTCCAAGCATGAATGTGGAATCACATGGGATAAACCAAAACATAACAAAATAGGGAATCCATAGGTTAAACCACCTCCACCCTTAAGTCAAAGTGGTCTCACCTAAATCAATCCAAAGATCACCAAACCAATACAAGCTTGGATGCCTCAGGATTTCTTCACCATACCCAAAGGAATTTTCTTGTCTCCACCCACCTGTTAAGAGCTTCCCGAAGAAAACCATCTCCACCCTCAACCCTTGGAATTTTCCTAAGACCGCCTCAACATGATCCAAAATCTACTGGAAATATAAAGCTCAGCCAAAGGGGACCCACTACATCATGGCCATCTAGGAAACGACATAGGAAAAGGTTGTACACCACTGTCAATCCAGGAAAATCCAATGCCAATGAAAACAAACATGACCAATAAACCAATGCATAAACTAGGCATTCACATCCCAGCAATATAATCAAACATGTAATTTGTCACCTGCAAAATCCTCTTGTTCATTGTTGTTCCAATGTTCTTCTTACTATCCCTTATTTTTCTTTGCTGGTCCTTTGCTTTCTTCCTTGTGGCTTCTTTGTGTCCAAGTGCTCTCTCTCTTGTTCATGTAGTTTCTCTCTCCTTTTCCTCTTATTTCCTCCAAGTGAATGTTAGAATGTCCAAGAGTGTGTTAGAATGTTTTCCTTCCTTCTTTTCTTTTCCTTTTCCTTCAATTTCCATTGCATGCATATTATTGTCTCTTCATATTCCTTTTCTCTTATTTTCCTTTATTTCTTGATTTAATAGTCATTTATTTTCCCCTTCCTTTTTCCAATGCCAATGCCAATGCCTATTTCCATAACCAATAAATAATTAACCACAAGTGGATCCCAATGTAATGTTTTTCCCCTCCATTCAGCTTAGAATACGTGTCCCATGACCTTGGTCTTATTTTTCCTTTATAATGTACTTTTATTTCATGGAATTTCAACTTGGGGTTGTTACGAATCCCTCCCCCTTGGTAGACCACTGTCCTAAGTGTTCTTATGACTCTTATGACAAAAACAAATTGTTAAAACATGAAAACATACTGGTTATGGATCTTTATAAACACAGCTTGATGTAATATTTACAAACATATTGCGTATAGGAGCTTTATAAACACATTTGATTTAACCACCAAATAAAGAAGGATATAATTCATGCATCTGATCAATCATCTCCCATGTAACTTCATCGAGCCCAAAGTGCTTCCATGGAACTTTAACTTGCTCTATTGATTGGTTTCGGAGCATGAGCTTCTTCTATGGAAATATGCATTGAGGTTCTACCTAGAACTCTCCTTTCAGTTCCACCTAAAATACAGACCAATCAATCACATTATCAACATCCCATATATAACTTTTAAACAATGAAACATGGAAAAAATCATGGAATTTCAGTAATGAAGGAAAAGCAAATATGTATGGCATTAGTCCAATCCTCTCAAGGATATCAAAAGGCCCGCGATATCGATGTTCCAACTTCGCAGATGGCCCAATCTTCAAGGAGTTCTTCTTGGGCTTGAGACGCAAGTACACATGCTCTCCAACCTGAAACTCCTTGAATACTCTATGTTGATCCACATAAATCGTCTACATTGTAACAACCCCAAAATCAAAACATGCAACTAATTAGATCAATTATGCAATTTATGACCAACACACCTTTATTCAATTAATTAGCATAGAATTTTTGAGAAATAAGAGCAAAGGCTGCTTACCTACAACGATGGTGTTCCTTACTTGTAATTTTGGATTTGAACGCTATTTGAATCCTGCTAACTGCAACAAAGTTTTGGGGACGACTCTCCACCCAATCGTAAGCTCAATTGCACAAAGTCTTGCTACAACTGGCCACCCCCTAG
The DNA here is from genome assembly GCA_000404065.3 of Pinus taeda. NCBI lineage: Eukaryota > Viridiplantae > Streptophyta > Pinopsida > Pinales > Pinaceae > Pinus > Pinus taeda. The sequence continues at coordinate 15,085 of APFE030669635.1, read as the reverse complement.
CCCTCAATCAACATACTACTGCCAAGGAATCCTTTGTCTTACAACACTTTTCTCCCAAGAGAATGGATGATGGAATCATGGAATGATCTCTCATCTTCCTCATCATCTATTAAATAGAGCAAACATTGGAAGGGGAACTGCATGCACACATTCCATGTATCAACATGCAACTTTTATTTATTTATTTTAAGTTTAACTTAATTTAGTAATTCTCTTAATATAATCCTTTCTTATTTTATTCCTTTTTACTTTTTAATAACTTTACTTATTTTTACTACTTTTATAGTTCTCTTAATTTAACTCTTTCCTGTTTTATTTTCTTTTTGTTAACTTTACTATTTTCACTATTTTTATAGGTTTATTTATATTATAATTTATTAATATCTCTAGTATTGTTATTTACTAATTTATTTATTTATTTATTATTATATTTTATTCATTATTTAATTTACTATTATTATATTTTCTTTATTGTTTATCATTTATTTTCTTATATTTTAATATTATATTATATTATTTATTATTTTATTATTATTAGGGGACATTACATACCCCTTTCTTTAAGGAACTTCGTCCCGAAGTTACGTTGAATTATTTAACATTTTATTTATTTAGTTATTTATTACTTCATGTTTTCCCTACACCCTCTACTGAAATAGTATAACCAGCAGGCATCAAAAGTTTTCACAATACCCGGAAAATCTCAAGGAATCTCTGTCCTTTTTCCCACTTTTGGAGCCAAGCATAAGCTTCCCTGGTCTGTATCCTAGTCCAAGGCTAGCCCCAAGGCTCATGCTTGACTCAGACCTCATCTACCCCAAGGCAGGCATCTGGTACAATATTCAATGACTCCGGGCATCTCGCAAGGTTGGCCTACTCCCTCCACAACTACTAAGGCGCACAACCCCAGGCATTGAAGTCCTTACACCTCCACCAAACTTCGGCATCCCAATCCAATACTAGGCACCCAGCTTACAATATCAGGCACTTGGCCTCCTCAAGATGGTTCCATAACCCCTCAAGAGCTATCCATCAAGAACTATACACGACAAAGGAACCACTAGCATATGTAGTGTTGATTAAGTATGTCCCTAGCCCATATGGTGTTACATATTCTCCCTCACAAGTATGGGTTCCCACGAGATCATCAAATAAATCGGCCCTCTCAGCCCATTTTTGGAGTTCCTGTCAGTCACCACATCTCAACATGCAACCATTACATTATTTATAAGCATAATATCATAGAAATAATCCACCATGCCAACCCTTGCATGCCATCATGATAACATAACATCATTGTTAATCACCACATTTTGAATAGTAAAAGAAAATTACATACTCATGCATGTCATAAAATCTGCATACAATTACCATATAAAGTACCATCATTATAACATCAACATATCAACATCAAAGACATATCATGACATCACATAATAAACAAAGCAAATGTCAATATAACCTCATATCATAACATCATTATCCCTATGCATATCATACTCATCATGAGCATACAACACCATTATCGTAAAAACTATATAAATAAGAACCACATGCACATCATTATCCTCATACCATCATATCGTGAAAACGCATCACAACATTATACTCAACAACCCTATTTTGACATAATCGTTAATTAAAACCATAAATGAAATCATAGTGCATGATTTATATGTATCAAAAAAATTTAAATAATAAGTGTAAATAGTCCAATAGCCCTCTATTAGTTGATTCTCACTTCTTTTGTCAATTTGTACTTAATCCTTCTTAAGTTCTTATTATATGATTTTTAACCACTTTCTTTCTTACACTTCATGTTGGGTGACTTCTCATTAATATACATCATAATAGTTGAGTAAGTAGGATACTATTTTGTTTATGTTCATGTGCTTCCTCTCTTCCTCATTATGTCTTCTTGTTACCATGCTACGGGTTTTGACTTGGTCTAGTTACAACATACTTCTATGGCTCCTTAAAATCACCACCATTAACTTCATTACCAATATTACAAATATTTCAAAATCTTCTATCATTTTTAGGATAGACTTATTGCATCCTATTGATTTCTTACTCTTTTTTTTTTTATACTATAAATCGAAATCTCATATTTCATCTGTGAACACCCATTCAACTTTCCTTAAACCCTTTATCTTGAGTGAAGTATTTATTTATCATTCTTTTGTTTTCATCTCATCCTTATTACTTATCAACATATTCATCATTTTCCCTTCCTTCATAAGGTAACCTTATCCAAATATCACTGCTAACATTAGGAACTGACCCTTGAAAATTCTCCTTCCTTTCTTAAAATTGTTGTCTCTTTATGCTTACATTATGTCATCTCATTCTAATATTGTTTAGCATATTACATGATTTATTACTACTTCATATCCATTGGCCTCTTCTTCATATGATGATCAAGCCCCCAACTTTATACTATCTAACATATATGACACATTTTGATGTGTATCATGTCAACAAAATTGGATTAACTCCTTAATTTTATTATAAGTTCCAACATGCTATAAAAATGTGCCACACGATGTCATAATCCCACTTAAACTAATTATAAGTTATTTTACTTCTTTCCCTCACTTCATAACATATGTTGAGTTCTGAAATTTGAAGTTTTTTTTGTCCAACTAAAAAGCATTAGGATTTCCCAGTGAATATAGAAACTATTATTCTTCCCCTCTTCAAGAAATGATCCTAAGAACAAGGTTGACCACTAAGCTATTCATTTTTCCAACATTCACCAGGAATCCATCTTATATGTTTTCAATCATTCACATGATATATAAATCAGTAAGTTGTATCATTATCACTAAGTCCTTTATCACTAAGTTTAATATTAGACCTTTTACTTTTTGTAAATTAGCTTTGAAAAGTAGTAGTTCAACAACACAATATCCCCCAAATCATACTATGGGATCTCCATTTGTAGGTTAAAGTTGGGTTTCTCTGCTAGTTCAAGGAGCCATTGGGTAACTCCTATTCATTTTGTAAATTACCTCTTGATTTGAACTCTCTTTATTTAGGTCCTTCTTAATATTAGCATTTGCTAACAATCCAAATATATGGCCATTTGATCCCCACAATCTTTTCCATGTTGCATTATTTAGTTACACGTGTATGTCCTACTTCCATAAGAAATCCTTAACCTTAAAATAACTATTATATATACGAATTTTCCATAACAAAATAATGAAACATTTAAGCACCTCAAATATATATATTTTAATTTGTAATATATCTTTTGTTACTCCTCCTTCTAATTTTTGTTTTACATTTTTCTATAAAAATCACTTACACCGATTTTCATAAAAATATTTTCCAAACCACCACTACATATTCTATTTTTTATAGGTTCCCATTTCACTACTTCATGACATACTGAGGTATTTATGGATACAATATTTTAACTAAATCATGATAAATATGAATTATTAAATCTCTAAATATGTATATAGAGACATGTTAAATATTTTCATTTCCATTTCACATCTTACACATCTAAGACACAGGTTCAACAAATAAAGGAACACAATAGTAAAGTTGACCAACAATATCGGTTATGGTTAGGTCTTTGTTCTCTCTATCACCACCCAATTGGGCATGACAGTTTTCCAAGGGCCCACAAAGATTTTTAATGACGATTTCTTCGGTCAAACAATAACAATCTTGCTATCAATATGATGGGCCGCGAGGATTCCGAGGTCTTTTGGTGATGCTCATCGAATTAAGTATTGGCATAGATAGGGAATACTGTGGACCATAGTTGCCTTGTACATATTACAATTTTTTTTAGGTTCAACGCGAAGTCAAATTCTAGGACATTTCTGCCTTTTGTTTCGGTAGAAAAATTGAAATTTTTATTAAGTAAAAATAAAAAATTATATAGTATATGCCATTAAGCCATTTTATTTTGGTTGTATAATTGCAGATCATAGACCCACAGGATGCAAATATATAAATCTGCCAAAAAAAAAAAAAACAAACTGAGCTGTTCTTGAAATTAGGAAAACAAGAAGAAAAGAACCAAAAAATCCACTTGGTCTACGCTTTCTTGCCCTTCTTCTTCTCCACTCTTCACCAACCATCAGTGTTGGGAATAGAATCGATAATAGCAAGTTGGGTTTCCATTATGTTCATTAGTTATTCCTTATAAGACATTTCTGCTTAGTCAAATCCAAAAAAATATTATTATTATTATTATTATTATTAATTCTAAATAAAACATCATTTTTAACAATAGCCGTTAGCCATTAGACGAAATTTCTCTACAACTTATAGGCATCAAACACTTTTCCAACATCATACCAAAATTAAACCTTAAACTAAAAAAAAGAAAGAAATCAACTTTACCTCTTTTGAATATTTAAAGATTCTTAAAGATATTATTATTGCTCCTTTTACCCCTGCACGAATTGGTTGATCACCTATTATAAAAATTCAAAACTCAAAATATATTATTATTCTTTTAACCCATGCATGAATTTATTATTTTTTTAACCCATGCATGAATTTGTTGTTTGTTGCTCTGCCGCTTCCAGAGGTAGTTAAGGTGTTCTTACAACGAAATTACAAGATTCCTGAGTTACTTGACCTCTGTTTCTTTTTTCTAAACAATAATAATAAATATTTACAAAAGATATAAGATTGAGAAAGATAAAACCATATCAATTCGATGTTCATTTATATATTTATTTATTTCTTCAAACAATAATAATAAATATTTAAAAAGTCTTTCATATTAAATGAGCCATGACTTTCCATGACATGAAAATCTTTTATAAAAATAAACTACATATTTATTGTGTACCCTATAGAAAATAAAGTCTTATATCACATATGAGTTTGGTATTTTTTGTTTGGTTACGAAAAGAAGATTAACAAATCACACAACTAATAATTCTATTATTAAGGAAAAGCAATTTCACAACTGAAAATTGGGTTGATTTTAATTTCACAAAAAATTATGGATAAATCTAATTAAATATTTTTCTTGAACTTTTATCTAGGGGTCACATAGAGTTGAAACCTGCTCTAATACCATATGTAATAGCCCCGAAATGAAAACATGCAACTAATTAGATCAATTATGTGATTTATAATCAACACATCTCTATTCAACTAATTAGCATAGAATTTTTGAGAAATAGGAGCAAAGGTTGCTCACCTACAATGATGATGTTCCTTGTAATTTTGGAGTTGAATGCTATTTGAATCTTGCTAAGCACAACAAAGTTTTTGGGACAACTCTCCATGCAACCGTAGGCTCAATCAACGTACTACTGGCAGGGAATCTTTTGTCTCACAACACTTTTCTCATGGATGATGGAATCATAGAATTATCTCTCATCTTCCTCACCGTCTATTAAATAGAGCAAACATTGGAAGGGGAACCGCATGCACACATTCCATGTGTCAACATGCAACTTTTATTCCTTTATTTTAAGTTTAACCTAATTTAGTAATTCTCTTAATATAATTCTTTTTTATTTTATTCATTTTACTTTTTGATAATTTTACTTATTTTTACTACTTTTATAGTTCTCTTAATTTAACTCTTTCTTGTTTTATTTTACTTTTTGTTAACTTTAGTTATTTTTACTATTTTTTATAGTTATTTTTATTTATATTTATTAGAACACTAGTATTGTTATTTATTTATTTATTATTAATATTTTCTTCATTTTTATTTATATATTTAACTATTTATATATTTTCTTATTGGTTTATCATTTATTTTCTTATATTTTAATATTATATTATATTATTTATTATTTTATTATTATTAGGGGACATTACACACATGTCCTATGCTACCTTAAAATTCCTTTTGATAACCTACATCTCCCACTCCATCTCTCTCAACATATCTAGGCCAATCAACATCTTGCTCACTAGATCATTCCAGTTGATATGAGTATGACAACTCCTCCCATAGAGAGCCCCAAATGGACTCATCTTCAAGGATTCTTGATACCCATTATTATAATAAAACTCCATCAGTGGAAGATACTCTTCCCACTTCCTTTGTTGATGCATGACATACATTCTCAACATATCCTTAAGGATCCTATTAATCCTCTCTGTTTTTCCATCTATTTGTAGATATTAAGTTGTACTGAAAGTTAGCTATGTCCCCAAGCCTGCAAACAACTCCTTCCAAAACGTGGAAGTGAACTTAGCATCTCTGTTTGATATAATCCACTTGGGAACTCCATGTAACCTCACTACTATATCCTTAATGAATACTTGAGCCACTTCAATGGCCGAATTAGTAGACTTCGTTGCATTAAAACGAGCTACCTTTCTCAACCTGTTAACCACAACCATGATGGAGTCATGTTGCCTTGATTTCCTTGGAAATATTATAATGAAATCCATGGAAATTTCCTTCCATTTCCATTATAGAATTGGAATAGACTGCAACAAGCCAATTGGATGCTTGCATTCATCTTTCACCTGCTAACATTTCCAAGTACTTAAAAACAAACTCATCCACCTCTTTCTTCTAATTAGGCCAATAGTAGAAATTCTTAATAGTTTTAAAAGTCTTTTGGTATCTTGGATGACCTGAATATGACTTGAAATGAAACTCTATCAAAATAAGCTTCTTCAATTCACTATTGTCACACATAGATCTTGCCCCTGAATCTAACCAAGCCATCTATTGTGAGGTGATACTCCTCATTCTTATCACCTTGTTGTTGCAATCTCTTCTTCAACTGATAGTACCTCTCATCATCATGCCCTACATGTAAGATCTTCTCTTGTAAATATGTCCCATAAGAGCTCATAGTTGAAATATTATTCACTTATACTCTTCTACTGAGAGCGTCTACACCCTAATTCTCTTTGCCTTTGATGTACCTAATTTCAAAGTCAAACTTGTTGAGAGTAGCCAACAATATTTCTTTCCTTGCATTCAAATTAGGTTGTTTAAACAAGTACCTTAACCCATTATGATCACTCATCAAGATGAACCTCCTACCAAGGAGATAATGTCTCCACATCTTCAATGCATGAATATTGGCTTCAACATGAGCCACATAATTTTTCTTATGCTCATTCATCTTTTGTGATTCATAACAAACCACTTGACCTTCCTGCATCAGGACTCCACCAAGTTCTTTCTTACATGCATATGTGCAAACCACAAACTCCTTAATGCAATCTTTAAAACTAGTGCATTGATCACTCTACAAGGAAAATACATTTTAGCGGAGGTTATAATGGAGGTTTTTCGTGTTGTAAAATTATAAAAATTTGTCAAAAAAACCTTCGCTACAACATCTATTTGCGATATAGGGTATTTTAGCAGAGATGATAATGAAACTTCATCACAATTGAAAAAATCTAGGTGGCTAGAGGTTTTAGTAGATGTTTTTTTTTAGCGATGCGCTTCATGGAAACAATAGCACTAGTGTACTAAATACATAAAAGCACCAGGGTTGTATACATAACCAAAAGCACCAAGGTGATGAATGCAAAGAACACCGATGTTTGAAATGTATAACTACCTAGTGCGTATATATTAACAAAATTCCCTGGGGTGTTCTTTTCAGGTATGACACCGAGGCAAGAAAAATAATATTTCAGACTTGGTGCTTTAATTTAAATTCGCATATCCATGCGTATGATTTGTATAGAATCATTGGTGCGCTACTCATATAAAAGAATTGGTGTTATTAATTTGAATAATGCACCGGGGCATTAGTTCTATGAAATCACTAGTGCTTTGATAATTACAATGCATCGGGGCGTTAAATGCAAAAAACATCGGTGCTTGAAGAATATAATGCCTTGGTGTTGTCATTTTTAGAAAAGGCATTGGTCATGCAAAAAATCTTGAAGTAATGGTTCTTTTAGATAAAATAATGCACCGGTGCATGTTTATGTTATAGATGCATCGACATTTTGTATGAGATTTTCTCTTTTTTAGAAACATCGATCTGTGACAGTGCAATTATTTATTTTTAAAATCTGTTATTCATAAAAAAAATGACATATATCTTATAACAATATTCATATAAATTAAAATTTGATTAGTGAATTTGTATATAATGTTTGGATTAATTTGTTATATCGTCATATTTCACATCTCTTCATTATATATTTAACCATCCATATATTTAATCAGTGGTGTAACAATTCACAGTGATATATGATGATGCAATAGAATAAATTAAAATTTATTTTATTATATATCAATAAGAGGCTTTTTGTCATACAAAATGGGATATTTATTGGTAACCCCTTGTTTTTCGATTGGGACATTATGTCCATTACATTAAACAAAATGTGTGATTTTCACAGATAATTATTTCAAAAAATACAAGAGCTTGCATTGATATCCAAATAGATCGTCATTCTTCACTGGAAACGCTGTCAGTGCTTGAGATACTTCCATGACTTGGGTTATTTGGACAAATGTTTGTTGATTGCATCGATTTTTTTCCTCTTCTTTATTATGTTCCATCTACAAACATAAAACTAAAGTGTAATGAGTGTATCTACATTGGTGATAATAATGAAAACTGAAATAAATAATAGACATCAATGTAAATTGAATAAAAATGTACCATAGCAAGAAGTGACTCATGAATGGTTTCAAAACTAAGTCTTATGCCTTGTTGCAACAAGTCTTTAGTTGGCGTAGTTCCATACTTTGTTTCGTGCAAGTTTTATAACCCATTATAAATCATAGATTTAATATAAAGGATTTATTTGTTCTATTAATTATAAAATCAGACAAGTAAAACAACACAGATATTTACAAATTCCACAATTAATTTTGATATGCCAACATGTAATCACAACCCATATTTAACCTAATGTTAATCAATTCTTTTGATGACTCTTCTTTGATGCAGGAGCATCTAACTATATCTATTCACTTTGACCTGATCGGTCAAAATCATTTACCAAAGAGGGTTGGTCCTCTTAATTTTCTCTAATTATTTGTCTGTAATAAGTTGCTAAGACTGCCAAGTTGGCAATGAACCAATTTAATTTGTTAGCCTAGGTGTTTTATAGTCCAATTATTTTTGGATTGATTTGTTGGAGGATTCGAATGGGATATGGTTGTAAATCCCTTCAAATAAGTATAATGAGTATAGAAAGAATGGGTAGGCCTATGGAACACCTAGATTCAATGTAAATCAAGCCATTAAGGGCAAGAGTTATCTCTGAGTTTTACTTTTTTTCAATACACAGTTTATTAAGAATAATCCTTGTATCTGTTATCAGTCTGTGTTGATAAATAAATATATAAGTTTGGTTTTCTGTGTTAACTGTGGATTTTGGTTGTTAGAATTTGTTGTAAGTGTTTCGCCACCAATACAAATCTGGCATGAGTAGGGCGTAGATGGGGACTTTAAAATACTATTGGGAGCAATCTTTCTGGAGGTTGAGTTGAGTTAGCTCGTCTCTGTGAGTTGGGTATCTGGATCTGTTTAAAAAATAATGATATCTCCAGTGCCTGAGGAATTGAACATTCACATTCAATGGAGTCCATTAGGTTGACAATTTCATTTGTGATTCTTCTTATCACAACCGCCATTCTTTTTGTGTATTATACAACAGAGCTCGTGGGTGTTACTTCTTCTTCACTTGAAATCGAGTTAGAGGAGCTCCCTTGTCCTTCGTTCTTGTAATGGATCCATCATTTTTTACTTGTATCGGTGTGTATCTCACTTGGCTGTGAAGATTAGTGGCAATATCTAGAGTTTGAAGAGGCAGATGATAGCCTGTATGGTAACCATTAGTAGGGATTTTTATTTGTTTTTTATTTCCTCATATTTTGAGGGGGCAAACCTATCTGCAACATATGTTTATTTTAAGTTTAAGGTTATTATAGAAAGAGCATATGAACCTCTTGTGAGTTGAGAAAGGAAAGTTGGCCTTAGTAGGCCATCATTCTTTGTATGTTAGCACCTATTTGAAGACATTCAAGGATTATTGTTGTAAAACAACTTAAAATATAAAAAAATGAAACCTTGAGTTGTTATAAGGAATTATTAACAATTACTCACAAACTTTGATATCAACCATTTTCTTCCTTGTCATCACGTTTTATGTATTGAATGAGTTCAATTTTGTTTTCTTTTCTACAAGAAAATAATTGAAAATTAAACTTTACTACTAAATTATTTGTTTATATGTGAAAATTCAATGATTACATACATTTAAAGCATATTGTTGTTGGCATGGGTCCTTCTATGATGCCATTATTTCCATTTCTTTGACCATTGTCCTTGTCCACTTGTTTGGGCATTCCTACTAGCATGTTTAGCATATCAACTCGTTGATCCTTTGAGATTTTCGTAATCTCACTGAAGAATTTAATAAATAAATTTTATATTCGTATAAGAAAACTAAATATAACAAATTTGAGATTAACCAGCCTAGATCCATTTTAACCCCTGAGCTATCAAGCACCGAGAGGGATCGAATATCTTGAGGTGCCAACCTCTTTTTTGAGTGCAAAACATGAGGAAAAGTTTTCACCTCGAGAGATTTGATCCCTCTCAACACTTGATAGATCAGGGTTAAGATGGATCTAAGTTGATTATATTTTACTATATAATATCTATATTTATTTCTATGTGTATCTTTCTTATTCCCTTTCTTTATCTCACCCCCCAAACATACACACGCTCTCTCCATATCTATCCATCTCTCTCCCCCTCTCTCTTCCCTTTCCCTCTCACTTTCTTCCCCTTCTATCCCTCTCTCTCTTCCTTTCTCTCTCTCCCTTCCATCTCTATGTCTCCCTATCTCTCTCTATCTCCCCCTTCTCTCCCTATCTCTCTCCTCTCATATTCTCTCTCTTCCCTCCTCTCCTCTCTCCCTCACTCTCTCTCCATCTCTCCCTTGTCACATCCTCTCTCTCTCTCCACCTCTATTTCTCTATGCCTTTTTTTTCCCTCTCTCCCCCTCTCTCCTTCTCTCTCTCTCTCCCTCTCTCTCTCTCTTCCTTCCCCTTTCTCCCCCATCACTCTCTCTCTCCCTCTCTCTCTCTCCAACTCTGTCACTATCTGCCCCCCCTCTCTCCCCTGACTAGTCTCTCTTTTACATTTGATCTCATTGTATTGTGTTTAAGAAAGTATCTAAATTAAAAAAACTGAATTGGTTGTAAAATATTAAACCTAGATTTTGGATCAATCATGTGAAAAAAATACAATAATGAAAAACTTAAAATAATCATGCACTCTCTTTCCTCTATTATTGTAGTCAATTTTCTTTTTCTCATCACTTGGATCCTTAGTAAGATGGAACTATGCCGATTCTTAATAATATATTTATATTATTATATAAATTTCATTCATTATATATAAAATATTCTTGTTTTTAGTTTTATAAAAACCTTGATTTAAATTTCTATGGGGATATATTTAGTAGTAATGAGGATAGATGCTTTAAGGTATTTCTCAAAAGTAATTATAACCTTTCCTTTTAGATTTCAATAAAAATGTTATAATAATTTTATTAAATAAAATATTTATAAAATATTTGATTGTGAAATAAGTTATGGTTTTTGGGCATGTGGTATTGATAAGCCATGGTATTGTAACAAATCTTGTTTGCAAGTTAATAATATCCATGGTAAAGTGGAGGTAAATATCCGTGGTTAAGAATCTTGTCATATTGTTAAAAAATATTTTGATTGTGAAATAGGTTACGATTTTTGGGCATGTGGTATTGATAAGCCTTGGTATTGGCCAATGGTATTGTAAAAAATCCTATTCACAAGTTCATAATATCAATGGCAATGTGGGGGTTAATATCCATGGTTAAGAATCTTGTCATATTGGTATAAAATATTTTGATTGTAACATAAGTTATGTTTTTTGGGCATGTGGTATTGATAAACCATGTTATTGGCAAATGGTATTGTAACAAATATTATTTACAAGTTAATATTAGCCATGGTAAATTAGGGGTGAGTATGAATGGTTAATAATATTGTCATATTGTTATAAAATATTTTGATTGTGAAATATGTTATGGTTTTTTGGAATGTGGTATTGATAAGCCATGGTATTAGCTTATGGTATTGCAACAAAGCCTATTCACATGTTAATAACAAAATCAAAATATAGAAAATTTAATTTTAATTATTTTTATTGGTTTTAAGCGTTTTATTGTTAATGACCCAACATTTAAAGTTTACTTTAATTTTATTGTATTAGTTTTAAATTTTTCTTAATTAACTTTTAATTTTATTATTAATCGACTAAACATTTAATGTTTACACTCAGATCCTTGATATCACTTTTTAACTTTTTAATATATTTTAATAAGCCACCAATTTAAGTTGTCACATACTACATTCTACTACACATCTACCCTATAACTGGTATTGTAAGTGCCTCTCTGGGTTAAAAGTGCCCTCTTCGGCCCAATTAAATAAATGTTTGTATGTATATATAATATATATAATATTAATATAATAATATATATATATATATATATATATAATATATAATAATATAATTCTAAGAAATCATTTTAATTAGGAATAATTAACCTTTGAATGATTCTTTTTTGGTGGTTGTATAGTTTTAAGTTATTGCAAGTCCACAGGGCCCTCGCATTGACCATTGCTCTGGAAACTTCTTTCTTGCATATTCAGAATAATTTATTTTTGGAATAGAATTGAATTTTTGTATTGTAAGTGGAAAGCACATTTATAAGGGGGGGGGGTGTTCGTTTCCACAATATTCCCTCAGATTTTGTAAAAAAACCCCACCTAATCCACATTTCCAGATTAGTTAAGGACCAATTCATCATCATTTACATGTTCTATAATTTTTCTTTTCTTAGAAAGACATTGATATTTTCCTTTGTTATTTATCTTTATAGAACATTAAACATATATGAACTAATATATTGTTTGAAACTTCTTATCTAATATTCTTAAGTATATTATCAATGAAAATTCACAAAAAAAATACTCATATTGCATAGTATTTTTTTCAGTTAGTCACTCGACTCATCCTTCTGTAATTTTTCTATCAGCGTTTTATGCTCTTCTGCACTTAGATTATAAATAATTGTATTGAACTTCTTCATTTTGTGGCTCTACATGACACACACTGAGCAATACATATTAGTTAAACTTACATATAGTTCAAACATATTAATTTTGTAAAGAAGTTATAAAGAACTTTCATTTTCTGTTTTTTTGGATGTGATATCGTTGAGTCTATCAATATTTTTGTTACTTAATTTATCAAACATTTTTTTATTAATATAGAACATTAAATATATTTTATACATAATCAAAATATTTTTTTCAACCAAGAAAGAGTTCTCGTAATAGGTGTGGTTATTTGAATAAACGCCTCGGTGCATTTAATAGATTAAAGGCACTGGGTATTTAACTGTTTAGCACCAATAGTGAAATTTATCTATTTTAAATAATTTTAATTTATGATGGTACTATTGGTAATGATAAAATCACCACCATCACAGTAAAAAATGAAAACATAAAAAATTAAATACAAGTCACTTAATGGTGTTATTTGGCAGAGGCAACTCAGTGTGGTATATTACATTGGGTGCACTGATAAACAAATCCCATTCGGTAAAAATGGATAAGGCCTATAGGATTCAATGTGATGTGTAATGATAGACTACTAGCACTTGTATATTACATCGGGTGCACTGATAAACAAACCCTATTTCGTAAAAATGGATAAGGCCTATAGGATTCAATGTGATGTGTAATGATAGACTACCAGCACTGGTGTGTTATATTACACAGGAAGAGATGTCATTTGTTTTTAAACAAATAGGGGTGACAAGGTTTAGATATAATTCAACAAGTGATCCCCTTTTTTACATGTCAAATCCCCTAGTAAGTACAAAAATCTATTGAATCTAAAATGTGTAAAATGAAAACCTTAATTGTAAAGTGGTAGAGGGAGTGAAACCCAAGGTGAAATTTTGTAGTCACATAAACAAGAAGAATCAAGGTTTTAAGGTAAGTATTGATTTTTTTTGTTTTTTTGTTTTTAATTTTAATTAAATCTAAATAGGAATAGAGATCGTAAAAAAAATTACTAGTAAAATAAATAGTAATTTTTTATTATCCAGGGTGTTTATTTATTTATTCTCTAAAATTTTTGAATTAAATCTAACAGAAAATGTAAAAACAATTAATGAAATTAAAAAAAAATTCTATGGAATTCAATCATTTTGTGGTTCCAAAATATTTTTCTACTCCACAATGCTTGTAGTATGTATCTCTTACAGATGATCTCTCTTTTAATTAAACCCTAATAGAAGTTGTAAAAAACATTATTAATAAAATCAAAATAAAATTTAAATTTTTTACTATGCACAGTTTTGAGTGAATCACCATACCTTTCAACTTCTGATTTTCTAAATAGTTTTGTTACTCCAAAGTATTTTTTTTGCTGCATAGTGCTCTTGGTATGTCTCTCTTGGAAATATATCCTTTGAAATTTTGGGAAAAATAATGATACAGTGAATAACTTATTACTATTTAAAAGACTTTATGAAATTAGATTTGGAAAAATCAATTGCCACTCATTTTTCAATTTAAAAAAATCACGTTTTTTTTTTTTTCTCTTAATCCAAACATTAGTTCTTTCGATAGTAAAGAGCACCAATGTGTTTACAAGTAAACTAAAATCCTAGAAATTGTGTGGTCATTATTTTAACACAATAGTGTTTTTTTATTTAAATGCATCGATGTAGTAATTGTTATAAGAGCACCAAAATAGAATTCCTTTCTATTTTTGAAATCCCGAAAACAAGTGCAGATCGACGACATGATAGAAGTCCTTTCTATTTTTGAAATCCCGGAAACAAGTGCAGATCGATGTTGTTTTTATTTAAATGCATCGATGTTGTATTTTTACAAGAGCACCAATATGATGTAATACTTTTTTTATTTTTGAAATCCCGAAAAACAGCGCAGTTATTATTATAATGCTTCGATGTTGCTTTAATTTAAATGCAATAGTGTCGTTAATTTCAGAAGAGCACCTATAGGATAGAATTCCTTTTTTAATTCTCAAAATCCAAGAAACAGGTGTGC
>APFE030669634.1:299531-351932 GCA_000404065.3 Pinus taeda | reverse complement strand
GGGGGCAATCTGTTACACAAAAATATCGTCACCTTGATTATTTGCAGTTGGTATGGGTCTATCACCACCTATACCAGCTTCCTAAGCAGGTCTCAAACCTCGGCTCTTCAAAACAAGCTTTAAAAATGAGAGAAAGACATAAAAAAAGCAATGTAACTATGGTTCCGCACTTTCTCTCACTTTTGCCTGCGGGCCCGCACCTTTTGTTCAAGATGTCTGCGTACTTATACGCTCTGTATGTAAAGGGGAGGGTGCGTACCCCTGTAAAAGTCAAAAGGCGCAATCTTTATCTTAAAAAAATCATCTTGGGTTAATTCTAGAGTTTTCTAGAAGCATTTGTTACGTGGATTGTTCGCTCCAAGTGGTTCATGCATCCCATAATAGGAGGAACTAATCCCTTGTTGAGAGGAGCTATCCCTTTGAAGGAGGACCTATCCCTTTGAAGGAGGAGCTGGTAACTGATATCCATTGCACTATAAATTGAGGCATTGGGTCAGTGGCCAGGAAGGTTAGAAGCTGAAATTTTGAGGGTAAATGCTAGTGAAATCAAGACTTCCTATTTGAGCTTAAGAGGAGAGATCACATACCTTTTTGGCCCCATTAGGGAGTGAGTGAAGCTTGTCAAAGTAGAGGAGACTTCTTGTTGGACCCTGGAAGGAGCTTGTACAGCGTCAAGGCAAAGGTTGTAAGGTTCTTTTCTTTTGAATTAATACAATCAAAATCATTTTTCTCAACAAGTATCTCATGTTATTTGTTTCATGGACTCCTTGACTTTCATGTTAAATATGTTTTATAATACTGGTTATTCAGGTGCTATTTAATCGTTTGCCTTGTTTGTGTTTGCAGGTTTGTGATAAAGGAACTTACTTGGATCAAAGGAGCAAAGGCATCCCCAAGCTTGCGTTGGACATGAGGTAGGCCTTAAACACATTTGTTTGCCATTATTTATAAAGCGCATTTAGAGAAAGATAGTGTCTGGTTGGTTTGTTTGTCATTAGGTCTTCATTAGATTCTAGGAAGGTCTATCTTGTGCGCAAGATCGACTCATTCCGCGTGACAGGAAGCTCAATTGGTGATCATTGTGATAATGAAGCATTATGTACCATGAGATTCAAGGTTCAAATCCCCTCGATTTACTTGTGTCCACAAAATTGACATATGTTATGAACCTAGAGGTTATAGTGGTAACAGTCAGAATTGACCCCTTATCATGCAAGTACGAAACTGGTTCGTATGTCAATTCCTCTAGTTATGAAAAAAGTATGTTGAGATAATGTAAAATTAAAATTTGTAATTGTTAAACTAATAGATTACAAGTTTTCCCTAATGTATCACAACAAAATATTTATATTTATTTCCTTACTTTGGGTCTAAAAATATGAAGAAATTAAGTTATAACATATTTGTATCAGTGCTAAAATAGCTTGAATGTTGCAAGAAGGTTAATTATACTGATACACTAATAGAAATTTCTAAGTGTGAATTGTAGCAAGAATAGTCCAAGTTTTGTACTTATAGAGGTCAATGAAAGCATTATCAAGGTCAATTGTCTACATGCATTTTGAATTGTATGATTGGCTATTTGTATCTTATTGTTTTAGCACTTAGAAGACCATGAAGTAAAGAAACATCGACAAAATGGTACAACACAATCTGGAAGAGACCTCCCATATTAGAGATGAAGAATCAGATGAGATGAGGTTGATAGAAACTCCTTTATATTTGGTGGAGAGAACGAGAATTTTGAAGGTTGAACTTTAGATTTGTTGACATGATAATGAAAGGCTCAATAGAGAATAAGAGAAGTAGAATAAATTAAAAGTAGTGTTGCAGATTTTATTTGAAATACAAAGGAACTTGCAACAAGGACCAACTGATAATAACACAAAGAGGAATCATGCAAGAATGATACAAATCCAATTACAAGTTTAGAACCACAGGCTAGAAAATAGTAACATAGGGAGAAGTTCCCAAAGAAAAAGGAAGAGGAGTACCAAGAGGGACGCACATAGCGGTGACACTTTAGTAGAATACTCCAATGAGAGGACACCCACTTTTGAAAGATTATCATCAATGATATCATATTAAGCTCCCATAGAAAAGAAGGGAAAGTCATTGTAGGAGTTCTTTACATAAAGAGTTGAAGAAGGAAAATTCACCTACATTCCATGAAAAATTAAGAAAGATGAGGAACTAGAAGCATGGTTGTTAGGATTGAGGAAAAGCTTCTAAGTATAAAACTACCCAGGGAACATAAAGAATACAGTGGCAATTTTCAAATTGAATGGAAGGGCTTCCATCTGGTGGGAAGACACTAAGAATGTCAAAAGAATCAATGAAAGAAGGATTGTAATAACCCCCACCATTCATAATTTCATTAAATATTATTATTGAGGATGGTGAGCTAGAATGATATTTTGAGGCTAGTGTGTCCATGTAACGAAGTTAAATATATTGTGGGGCCAACGTGCCCGAATATTTATAAGCCTGGAAAGGTTCTGAGGCCTTAGAGCATGAATCATCATTAATAGAATAAAATATTTTCCTAATAATAAAAATAAGGCTAGCTACAAAAAGAAAGAGGGGTCTGCGACGGAAGGAGAGCTAGGGTTTTGGTGGATGAGGTTCCAGCGGTGGCAATGATCTCAACAATCCGCCGGACCTGTATTCTTGAAGCAAAGAAGGGGACCAGGGAGCGAAGTTCTAAGCGAGAAGGGTCAAATCAGGTACTGTCATACTGGGCAAGAAGGAACGAAAGAAAGAGTAAGCACTGAGGGGCTTGAATGGAAACAAACGGGGAAGGGGAGAGATCCCCTCCTATAAGAGCATGGCAACAGGGGAGGCAAGCAATGAGTGTATGCAGAATGGAACAAAACCAATTAATGGAGGAAATTCAGCTAGCGGAACAAACTGGCAGTCGAGCCTGCAAGGTAAATGTCTCCCAAGAGCGTCGAAGAAACCCATGTTCGTAATTCCAAGCAACAAACTTGAAGAATATAGGAGTTACATGAAATACTATGCATTAATATGAAAATTTGTAGGGTTCTGGCCGACAGAGAAAGACTTATCGAAATGGATACAACAGAGATGGAAACCTAAGGAGCATGTGGAACTAAAACTAGGAGCGAAAGGTTTTTTTACTGTGATATTCTCCAACACAGAAGACAAGGAAAGGATCTTCGAGGGAGGACCTTATTTCATGAATAATGCAGGCCTTTTTATGCGGCACTGGGTAGACTTCTACAATCCCGACAAAGAGAAAATGCTTGCAGCCCCGGTTTGGATAAGACTCTTCGGGCTTCCAACGGAGTTCTGGGACCCAGATATTTTAGAAGGCATAAGAAATACCATAGGGTCTTTTGTGAAAGTTGCAGAATCCACAAAAAGAGGAAGATATACATCTTATGCCAGAATATGCGCATATATGAATATAACTGAACCTCTCCCAGACTTCATCGAACTGGAATATCATGACGAGATCTGGCAACATCCAGTGGATTATGAGCACATATCTTTTCGATGTAGAAGATGTCATGAATATGGGCATCTCTTCAGACAGTGTCCATTAAATAAAACAAAGGATGTAAAGGAGAAGAGCGAAGAAGAGAGAACAACAACAGAGGAACTTGAACAGGGGGACGAGGGTTTTAAAGAAGTACAACAGAAAAAGAAATCAGGGTTTACCAAACCACATAGACAAATGCCAAAAGAAAATATTATCCTGGAATCGCAAAACAAATTCAAAGCCCTCCAGGAAGAAGAGATTGAGATGGGGGAAAACGAAGACAGTGAGGAAGAGATAATGGTAAACCCAAAAGAAACAGGGAAAAAAGTATCAGAACAAAAGGGTATAGAATAGGGGGAGGCAGAGGAAAAAGAAGAACAACCAAATGAACAAATACAAATGGAGATAGACCCACAAAAAGATAAAGGAGGGGAAGAGGAACACATAATGAGGAAGTTGTTGCAGGAATGGAGGATGCTAGATGAAAGATTCATCCTGGAGGAGCAAAAGAAAATATACAAAGAAGCCTTTCAAAAATATAAAGAAAAAGCAGGGGTAACTATAGCTAACAAATTGGAACTGATAGAGTTACAAGGGAATCATATTATGGGCATGAGGAGCTCTAGCAAAGGAGGAAGAAAGAGGGGCAGGCGATCAATGAGCGAGATAATTCAGGAGGTAGGAGAGATGCTCGTGAACTCTGGAAGGGTTATACCTCTATCGGAGGTTTTCCAAACACCCCCAAGATTGTTAAAGTGATCATTACAAGCTGGAATATCAGAGGCCTCAACAGTAGAGGTAAACAAAGATACTTGAAATATAGTTTAAAAAGAGATAAACCTAGTATAATGATATTCCAAGAAACAAAGATTAGTACAGAAAGAATGAAAGAAATAATGAGCAGGAGTAATACCAGATATGAAATAATGGGACAAGACGCATCAGGGAGTGCAGGAGGACTGGCAATCATATGGAACCCGGAGGAAATCCAATTTGAAAACTGGATAAGCCTCCCACGAATCCTCTCAGGTACATTCAAGGTAATAGGATCATCGGAAAGCGTAGTATTAACGGGAGTGTATGGACCTCATACACCAACAGAACGAAAAGGATTCCTCCAAAACCTAAAAAAAATGAGAAGACTAATTCCAGAAATGCCATGGATTATAGGGGGCGATTTTAATATGATAAAGACCTTAGAAGAAAAGAGAGGCGGGATGAGAAGGATAGATTCAGATATGGAAGCATTCAGAGATATGATAGCAGATCAAAGATTGGTGGATATTCAGACAATAAATGGAACCCATACATGGAATAATCGCAGAGGAGGGACAAATCAAATAGCTTCAAGATTGGATAGATTCCTCATCTTTGAACAAATCATGATGAAAGATGTATTCATAGAAGCCATGATACTACCACTAGTAGGATTGGACCACTAGCCAGTAAAGTTGGAGATAAATCTCAAGCAGAGCCCCAAAAGAAGGTCGTTTAGGTTTGAAGCCTTCTGGCTGAGAGACCAAAAGTTTCTACCTAAAATAGAAGAGTGGTGGACTCAAAGCAGACAAAGTGGAAGAAGTAAAATGCAAACCTTCCAGCTTAAATTGAAAGAGCTTAGAGGCAGAATAAAAAAATGGAACAAAGAGGAGTTCGGAGACATCCTCAAAGAGCAACAACGCTTAGAATAGAGAATGAGTGAATTGCAGTAGAAGGATATATTGGAGGGCAGGGACGAGGAGAGAAGCAAAGAAGAAGGCACTGTAATGAGCCAATTAGAAGAGTGAAGGAAACAGGAAGAAATCTTACGGAAAAAAAAGTCCAGAGTCTAATGGCTTAGAGAAGGCGAGAGAAACACAAAGTTCTTCCACAAGGCTATGATTCAACACAGACAGAGGAATAGGATATTCTCAATTAAAAACAAGGAAGGCAAGCGCATAACTCAGCATGAGGAAATGGAGCAGGACCTGGTAAATCACTTCAGAGGTTTACTCACTGAACCCCAGAGAAACAGAACTGAAGCCATAGGAAGGATTAGCAAGGAAATCCCCAAGCTAGTGACCAAAGACCAAAATTTAGCCCTGATGAGAGGAGCAACCCTAGAGGAAGTGGAGGAAATAGTGAAGGGCTTGAAAAGGAACAAGGCCTCAGGCCTTGATGGATATACAATGGAATTTTACCAAGCTTGTTGGCATTTTATAGGAGAAGAAATCTTAGAAGTGGTGGAGGAAGCGCGCATACATCAAAAGGTATGGCCTGGGCTAAATTCTACTTTATTAACTCTCATACCCAAATCGACTCATTCAGAATTAGCAGAGGGCTTTAGACCCATTGCCCTCTGCAACGTTATTTACAAGATTATAGCCTCATTAATGGTCAAAAGACTCAAACCTATCTTGCCTAGCATAATTTCCCCAGAACAAACAGGGTTCATGGAGGGGAGACAAATTTTAGATGGTCTGGTAGTATCTCAAGAAGTCATACACACCTTGAAACAAAAAAAGGAACTAGGCATGATGATTAAGCTGGATCTGTCAAAGGCATACGACAGAATAAACTGGAAGTATTTGGAATCCATTCTTCAAGCCTTTGGGTTCTGTAGCAGGTGGGTGAGATGGATACTGAGTATGATATCCACGCCAAACTTCTCCATACTTCTAAATGGTACCCCAACTGCAACCTTTAATGCTTCAAGAGGCCTGTGCTAAGGAGATCCCTTGTCTCCGTTCCTATTTATAATAGCAGTTGAAGGGTTGGGGAGGTATATTAAGAAAGAGCTAAGAGAAAGGAAAGTTAAAGGGCTGCGTTTATGGGGAAACAATGTCCCAGTTACACATCAACAGTTCGTAGATGATATCATGATATTTTGCAAGGCATCACTGCGAGAAGTCAAGAAGGTAAAGGAAATCTTGGAGATATTCATGGATGCTTCCGGAACTGAAATAAATAAGGATAAATCGAATGCTTTTATTTTCAACTCACCTGAAACAGTTAAAGTACACTTGACTAGAATCCTGGGGTTCAGAAAGGGAGAGTTGCCCACCAAGTACCTAGGAACCATGCTCGATACAAGCTCGCTAAGGATAGTCAACTGGAAACCCATTATAGAGAAACTTAAGAGCAGATTAGAAAATTGGGCCTTCCGGTCCCTGAATATAGCAGCTAGGTTGGTGCTTCTTAAATCAACATTGCAATCAATCCCTATCTATCCCTTATCGATTATGGCTATCCCGAAAGGAGTTTGCACAAAAATGATTGAAATATACAGGAAATTCCTATGGGGAGGACCAAAACAGCAGAAGAAATGGGCCCTATGCTCGTGGAACATCTTAACAAAAACAAAAGAGGAAGGGTGGCTAGGGTTAAGAGATCCAGCTATTTTAAATGAAGTCCTAGCAACAAAACTATGGTGGAGGTGGTTGAAAGGTGGCAAGGATCTATGGAAGGAAATATGGACCTTAAAATATAACATGCCCATAGAAGTCAAGGAAATTATGAGAAAGGAAGAAATGCCAAAAGGATTGACGATATGGGAATTGGCATGTCAAAATAGAGACATCATAAGCAGACATGCTTTCTGGGAAATAAGAAATGGATGGACAACAAAATTCTGGGAGGAGGCCTGGCAACAGAGGGGAAAAATGATGGAAGTCCAGGAGCTGCAAAATATTTACAGGGAAGCCAAGGCTGAAGGCTTAATCCTATTCAAATTCTACTGGAAGGAAGGAGGAGAAAATGAGATGTGGAGAGAATGGAAAGGACCTGAAGAATCGGGCAATAACATCGAGGAGGAACTAAAAGCTAGGATAATAAAGGAGATGGACTCAAGAAGGATAAAAAAGAGAGATGGACCAGATATCCTCAGATGGGGCAGAAACACTAAAGGCACTTTCTCAGTCAAGGAATCTTATACCATAAAAACCAAGCAAGCACAGGAAGATCGAAACCATGAGTGACAACAATTATGGAAGAGTAGGTGGTGGCCAAAGGTTACTATGTTTGCATGGCTAGTAGGCAGAAGACGCATACTTACATGGGACCAAATACAGAAAAGAGGGTTCTTGGGACCACCAAGGTGCAGCTTATGTAAACAAAATGGGGAAGATCGGGAACATATCCTAAATGGATGTTCGGTAGCTCAGCTTCAATAGGAAGAAACCGGAAACCTCTTTGGAAAGTCAAACCGAAACCCCCTGGACATAATACAAACCCTATTCCAATGGGGGAAGGGACAATTTCAAAGTCCGGTGGTCAGAAGAGCATGGAACCTGGTAATGGGGTTCAACATATGGAACATATGGAAAGAGATAAATAGAAGGATTTTTCAAGGCAAGATATCTACACTAGAGGATTTATGGAAAAGAACTCAGAATCAAATAAGAGAAACAATCCTATCGGAAACATGGGACCAGGAAGACTAGAGAACTTCGGAGGAAGAGAATCATATTCTAAGAAAGCTAAATCTGGAACCTGGGATGGTCTTCCCTCATTATCAAAAAACACAGGTTATAAAAAACCAAAGCCCGGTTGTTTTCATCCGCCCCCAGGATGGTTTCATCAAACTTAAATTTCACGGTGCGTCAAAAGGAAATCCAGGTCCGGCTGGATATGGCAGGATCTTCAGAGAAAGCCAAGGTCAAACCAGATGGATCTATGTGGACAGAGGAGGTGTAATGAGTAACAACGAAGCTGAATTCATGGCGGCATATCAAGGAATCAGGATCGCAATTAGGAATGGATACATGAAATTAGATATAGAAGGGGACTCAAATTTGGTTATAGAGACTATGAGAAAATTAAATCATGGCAAGTCATGGGAACAGGTGGCTAAGAGCTGGAGGACGGCAGGTCTCATCCAGGACCTCGAAGAATCAATGAAACGTATTGAGTATAAGGTCATTCATCATGTAAGAAGAGAAGGTAATAAGCTAGCGGATTATCTGGAAAATTGGGGGTGTAACGAACCGGAAGGGAAAGTAGACACCATATGGACACCCCAGCTGGCCATGACAAGATGAGAAAACTTAAAGTGAATAACCAAACAGGATAAAAATGAAGCAACTTAACCTTGACATGGATAACTCTCAGTCCCCGATTAGGGTGGATGAATACGGGCAGATTATGGCAGTGATGGGATGTACCGGCCACCACGCGCTGCACCTCAAGACAATCATTAAGAGGAGAGCAGCGTCGGCTGGCAGAGAAGATCACATACCAAGGAAAGGAGTAAATGGAATGATGAAGTTGACAGGAGAAAGGATCGGCGGTGATTGTATGCCGCATCAGAGGTTAGGTGGCGGTATCCTTTTAAGAATAGGAGCAGGTAGAATGACAGGCAACTCGAAGGCCGGGAAGGTGGCGAGAAGCAGAGCAGGTTGACAGAGAGGCGCGAGACTCAGATCTAAACCGCAGCCGAGCGACATGGCAGAAGGATGAAGGAGGGAAAGGCAGGTGAAGGAGGGAGGAAGGAGGAGCACCGAGGGGGAGCAAGAGCAAATAACAGAGGGAGATGAGAATTCCGGGGAAGAGGAATTGGAGCTAGGGAAGGAGAAATGTAGGGCAGGGGGAACCTTCGAAGTTGGACAGAGCAGTAGGAGCAATAATAGGGGCCGACCGTCAAAAAGAGGAAACAGAAGGAGAAGCAGGGGACGAGGAAGACCGCGGCAGGAAAACCAACACGAGACGGAGACTCCGGCGGGGAACCATCAGAAGAGGGGCCGCCGCTCCGTTGAGCAGGTCGCGCAGGAAGCAGAGGAAGCGTATGTCCAAGGGACCGATGGTGATATTAGGAGGATTATAGATGTGATGGAATTCAGTGTTCTGGAAGAACCCTCCGACCTAGAAATGGAGGAGTGGATCACCCTGCTTCCGGATCCTGGGAATACGCGAGGACGTCTGACGCTATATAAATGGGCACTTCACATGTATTGGGTGATGAAACATCTGATGGCCAGAGCAATGGAGCAGGTCGCTGTTGAGATGACAGAGATAGCCCAAGGGCAGCCGGATATGAAGAAGGAGCTGACCAGTCTGCAACTCATGGTACGAAACCAGGATAGCAAAATAGAGGAAGTACGAGGCTTACTGAAGGAACTAATCAAGGCGAAGCGTGAGGGAGAATGCAAGCATGAAATCTAGGTAGATTGATATTCTGTCCTGTTACTTTTTTTGAAATTTTGAGCTAAGTCTTAATGAATCAGTTTGTATGGCAATGCTGTTATGAGTCGGGGTCTAGATATCAAAAGTCAAAATGTAGATAGGGTAATGTTTTGTTTCTTGATATGCTGGTTTAAAGTGGACAAGTAAACATTCTCTGACTATGTTTCTATGAGTGACCAACAGACCCGGTTTCCCTACGGGGCAGGTTGAGGTCACTAGTTTTGTATAGTTTTACTTGTTGTATATAATAGAAAAGGTAACACCTTAGCTTACAAAAAAAAAATAAGGCTAGCTACGAAGCCCACTCCACAAAAAGAGAATGGGGGGGTGCAACTTTAGACAAAAAAGCAATGATTGTGTTCTTTTGGTGAAAAGTGATCCCCGAGGCCCATGGGGCTCCAGGGAGTGCCACTTGGCTAGTTAGGGCCATGCAGTTATAAAAGGTTATGTTTTCCTACAAATTCATTCATTTATCCAGGGGATGGTTAAAGGGGGAATTAGTTAATGATTTTTGGGGTGGACTCTAAGACTAAATAATGTCCAGTGAGTCATGGGGTTGGACTCTGGAATGACCGAGTTCCAATTATTAAGTTAATCGTGCCATATGGATGCATCTCGTTATGATGTGAGCCCCTATGTTGGCTCTGGGAGTTTGGTGCTACAAGGGTTTGACGATCCTACTTATGGCTTGGCAGAAATGGAGTTTTGATGGGAACTTGATGTAATTTTATGGTGTAGAGAGTGCTTGGAGCCCTAGAGCGTCATTTTTGTTGGCTTGGCACCTTGGAAAATAATCTAGAGGTTGTCTGGAGCTGTGGAGCAACGTGACCGTTGGGTTGAAACCTTGGCCATGGATGTGTGGATATTTTCGGTTACCATTGCCTTTAAAGTTGTTGTCCCAACTTGAGGGTGGTCTGGTGGTTGATCTTATGAACCACCAGGGCTATGGTTGGGTGGAACGTGGAGAGCCCACAACCAGTTGACCTCTTTTATATAGATAAGTGCCTCAAAGTTACCTATATCCGTATTTGTTTATGTCTGGTATTGTTGAGCTAAAATAGAGAGAAGCCCTACTTATAGTGTTTCATGCTTAACTGTTTGTTATTATTTGGTAATTTTGTCGTGTATACTTTATATTTTTTATGGATGTCGTGTGTTATGTGCCCTGAAATGATTTATGGGTGCCTTCATATGTTTTTATATGCTTTGATGGTAAACCCTAAGATGGGAAGTTTTGGTATTTGTGTATCTCACCTCTCTATGTGTGTTAAACCTTATAATTTGTGGGGTGTGTATTGTAACCCTAGCTATGGTTTTACATAATTTTATAAATGGCTCAATTTTGCAATCATGATAATATGTGTGCTCTAATGAGTTCCTTATGTTTTCTTTGTGGTATGTGATATTTGTTGTGTGCAATGTAAAATATATGTGTGTGGTAGATGGTACTTCAATATTTAGTTAATTATAATTTGTCAGGCACATGGTAACTTATGGAAAAAAGATTATTTTTTTGTTATGGCTGCGTAGTGTCATTTGTGTTAGGTTCGGGACATTATCAAGTGGAATCAAAGCCTATTTTCCAACATTGGGCCTGGTTGGGCCAAATTTTGGGGGCAAATTGAGGGTTTTACAAGTTTCCCACCAACTATTGACGAAGGTCGCATTGGTGGAAATGGTGAAAGTTTACCCTAAAATTGAGAGAAGTTTCCATGGAAGGGTACTTGTCATGGTTTAAAAGGAATTACAAGCCATAATTTAGAGGCTTATAAATGAAATTTAGTTACAAAAGGTAGAGCACATTTTTGGTTTGTTTCAAATGTTTAAAAAAGAAAAACAAAGGATATGTGCTACGAGTTTGTCAACCTATTTCTTTCCCAAGGAATTTTTCTTTTTAGAGAATCTACTAAAAACAAAAAACAACATGAATGAAGATGTTGTCAGTATTAACAATGAAATTTCAGTTCCGGATCACTGGAATGGCCTTGCTACAACTGTTCTTATAATGGGGGTTGTTTGTTGTTAAAGACGATCATGGGTTTGTGATCATTCTATCCATTTTTATGGATTTTTGTTTATTTTGACTTATTATTATATTTTACATACACATTAATGATTTTTTTTTTTATAAATGAAATGATATATGTGGAGGCGAGGTGTAATGCCCCACCCCACATTTACCCACTTTTACAAGCCATCAAGGTTAAACATGAGTTGAGTGTCACTATGACATGAATGGACATCCAAGTTCCCATGATGGAAGTGGGACCTACAAATTGAAAACCTCTTTGACATCCCTTAGGGACCACAGACCACTAAGGAGCCAAATAGGCACCCCAAGTGATCAATCCCTGAGCAGGAACGCTTTTTCTCTGACCTAGCTTCATAACCACACCCTTGACACTTCATGCATGCAGATGGAAGGCTATAACCACATTCACAGGCTTTCTTTCATGTAGTTATGACCTGAAAACTCTAGTTCTATGCAAGCGGTTCTGAGATCTAAGCCACTTTCCTAGGCTAGCCTTTGGACCACGACCTAGAACTGCCTGTAAGTTTCCAAAAAATAACAAGATGATAATAATGCTAACCATTTAGAACTTTAACAAGAACTTGACCTAGCCATTCCTAATCCATGATAGACATTTCATCAAACATATGGTAAACATAGAAGCTACAAGTCATGAATGCATGTATGATCATAAGAGTCTAAACTTCATATGAGAATCACCAAGAAGGCTCAATTCCCTCTCAAGCTAGCTACAACAACACTCGTTAGCACATGCATTCATCAACCATTTATTAACTTATCAAATGAACAAGAGCCATAGCTAGAACACATCATAGAACCATGCATATAACCATAATAGAAACCATGACAAATCTGCCATGAAATCAACATAATAACAAATTCATTTTCTCATTCATCACATTAGGAAAATAGCCCTGGTACATACATAACATTAGAAAGAGTGAGGGGAGAACCATGCTCCCTTTAAAACCCAACCGTACCTTCACCTGAGACACGATACTTTCGTCATCACCCATCTCGATCTGTATCTGGAGATCCTTCTCCTACAAAGTGCTGAAAATATTCTTGTCACCTGACATGTGGAAAGAGGCTCCACTGTCCAAGTACCAAACACATCCCATGTTGGATGAAATCATGCATGCAATAAGTGAGAAATCCATCTCAAACTATGAAGCTATTGCATCACCATCAGATTCCTTGGAGGAACCTTTCTTGGACTTCTTCTTTGGGCAATTAGTAGCATAATGGCCCAACTCATGACAATGAAAGCATCTCACCTTCGACTTGTCAAAATTTTTCCCTCCTTGAGAAGACTTGGAATGGGATGCCTTCCCTTCCCATTTCTTAGCTTTAGATGCTAAAGCCAAGATCTCTTCATCATCATGTTTTGATGAAGAAGCTCCATCCCTTGTGCTCTGTCTGATCTCCTCCTCCATCAAATCTGATCATATTCGTTCCCAATCCGGCAGTTTGTCCCTTCAATTCACTGAGTCCTAGTAGCTATGCCAACTCTTAGGAAGGCCAAGGAGTGCTAGACTCACCATATCATCATCAACTGTAGTGATCCCTACACTTGCAAGCTCATCTCTGCATGTGGTGAGCTTGTTCAATAAAGTAGAGATAGTGTCACCCTTTTCACACTTGATCTTGTGAAGTTTGTCCTTCAGTGCCAGCTTCCTCTTATCACTACTATTCTAATATAAATCTTTCAATGTTTTCCACATTGCATTTAGATTATCCTTCCCATGGAGGCTCGAAATCATGCGATCTCGAACTCCCTCCAGGATGATTCTCCTAGCTCTAGCCACACACTTCTTCCATTTTTCCAGTTGAGTAGCATCAGTAGGCTTACAGACTTCTTAATCAATGAATTCCTTAAGGCCGCTATCTTCCAATACTGCTTCCACGCAACCCTTCCAAGCTATGTAGTTTGAGCTGCCATCAAGGGCATACTCAAGCCTCAAACCATAGAAAGCCATCAGTGAAATGGATGCAATAAGAACTGATATCTATATCTCGAATAATAAACTCCAAATTTCTCTTGCCTAAAAGCCCCAACTATTATCAGGAAAACTAGTGTCCATTCAGAGCTGCTAGTCCCACTAAGATGGGTAGCTATCTCAAAAACAAACAAACTAAAGTCACTTGTGTTTTCCTTTATGGGAAATAGATGAGAGAGAAGCAGAGAGTACCAACCTCAGTCTTTGATTTGGCTCCTTGCTTGTTTCCTCGCCCCTTTGACAGAGCTTTGCCACTCTTTCCTTACTCGTCCCACTTCAAAGAACACCTATAGAGTCAAAGCAACATAATACCATTAAAGCATAGAGATCTATAAGCATAAACAATATATGATCAGATATATATTAACCATACAAATGCATATATCAATACAAGATTCAGATATATACAAGAATATGGAGGAAAACTCAAATAGCTTTATTGATAGAAGTAGTAGAAGAGAGGATTACAACCCATTGATTTGACCCAGCTCCATCCTCCCAGCATGAAAGCCCTCTTCACCTCATGAAAAGCTAGATCACCCAACACTATGATGTTCCACAGAGAGACCAACAACACTTCCTTACAAGATACAAAATTCCGGCCTCTAGATCTCTAGGATGAGGGATCCATATATAGATATTTGTAGGTGGGTGAGTCAGCTTCTAGGTTTTTGATTAATGTCATTTCTCT
The DNA here is from genome assembly GCA_000404065.3 of Pinus taeda. Lineage (NCBI taxonomy): Eukaryota > Viridiplantae > Streptophyta > Pinopsida > Pinales > Pinaceae > Pinus > Pinus taeda. Next base: position 337,548 of record APFE030669634.1, on the reverse strand, counting down.
GATACTTCTTGGTTTCACTTGGATATTTCATGATCTCTTACTCATCCCTGGGCGAATTCAGAGACGCAAGTGTTAAATGAGAAGTTTCTAGAAGATTCTCTGGGCTTCCATCTAGCAAACTGCCTCTGCCATTTGTCTACTCTCACCCATCACACCCTACATAAGGGATTTTATGTATGCATTGCACTTTTTGCATGTAGTAGGGTAGATGCATCACACCCTTAGCACTAAGCAGTCTATATGGTCCAATTTTGACCAGTTCTGAGTAGTTTTTCAGGGAGAACTTGTGGGAGATGATGTAATCAGCTGAACTTGTTCCTTTAGGGTATGAAACAACACTTTTAGGGGTTTAGAATCCCTTGTTTTATGGACATATGAGATTGGGGTTGCAGTGCCCAAATATGTCTATAACAGTTGCCCCCTAAAGCATGAGGTCGTAAATCTTTTGATGTCAAGTGAAATGCTTTATCATGAGGATCTGAGGTTTTTCAAATTGGAAGGTGACCTATAATAAGATACAATACAATACATTATCTTCATAATATTTTCATGATCTAGGTGAGGCGGGCATTCCCATGCTCAGCTTTATAAATTCATTTTCATGTACATAGGACATATAATCGTCTGTGTGGCAGACTAATGATTCTGGTAGATCCATCATCCCTTGGCTTGGATGATTATTTGTGAAGCTATGGTGTACATTTGATGTCTTTATTTTCCTGAATATATCACAGCCCAGATGGATGAAACTAGATCCGGGGTCTTCAAACTGGTTCAATCTTTGCTCGAAGTACAAGTTGATCCATGTGAAAGGATGTTCTGACGTCGAACATGGAAAGACATCGCCTGATTACTATCCAATGATGTAAGATGTTAATAGGCGTGAGAAGAATCACTGATAATGATAATGACCCTCAAGGTACGACAATACAATTCACGTGGTGTGAATACATGAGTCGATGTCGAACACCACCCAAAATCTTCTGGTCGAAGGCCATTGATGTAAACCTATCACCAGAAGTGAGAAACTTGCCATTGAGGCATGCAAGCTTCAAAGTACTGAAAGGGTTGTTCCTAAGTCAACTTCTTGGATAATGAGCTAATGTCAACAAGAAGTGACCCGTCGTAGGAAGGCTTTAATGAATCCCACATCTACGACATGAAATGGAGAAAATGATTTTGTGGAGGTGAAAATGATTTGATGATACAAGGTTCAGGGTGGCGGTCATGAAAGAATGAAGCATGAAGGCATTGCAACAGACAAGATGTAAGCTGGGTTGGTGAATTCTCTAAGCGACTTCTCTTCAACATATCACCGACACTGAGACGGATTGGTAGCACTAACCCCAAAAAATGGATGGTACGGAGACCAATGGTGATATGACCGGTGAACAGAATAACCTAACCTGACTCAATCATGGTGATGGAGTGAAAGTTTCATGTTCAAGAGCGATCTACTACCAATAAATTTTCTTCAAGTTTTCTTCCCAATTTTTCCCTAGTCGTTGTTGACTAGTACCTCTTTATTTTTGTCATGCTTGAGGAGGATAACATATGCTTGTTCTATAATTTGCCCTTCGGGCAAACCCGTCGCTATGTTTTAACGAGCCTATCGACAGTGAAACTCGCTCTTGTCTGCATGGACAAGTTTTTCGCTATTGTTTTAACGAGTTTAATGACAAAGATAACTCGGTCCTTTTCAATTTTAGAAAGTCTGAAAGAGACGGAAAGGAAACTCTAGTAATCCTTTTTCGTAGTATAATCCCTTAAGTCTGAAAAACTATAAAACAATATGAAAGGGATGACTTTTCAATAGTTTTAATGAGCCGAATAAGACAAGCGCTCGATCATTTTGTGTAATGATCCCTCAGGTCCAAAAATATTAAAATCTAGAGGGATGGCACTTCCAATCACTTTAACAAGCTGGAGAGGCCAGTTGCTCGACAATATTTTCATATTTTACGAGTCAGATGAAAAGAGCTTAAAGGAGACTCATTTTTCGAGGAACGAGTGATGTTTTCGGATGGCAGCTGGTTCTAGGTAAGGTTTGGAACTTTTCAATCACGACAGTGTAAAGAAGATGGCTAATAGAATCACTCATTGTAGCTGTTCCTCAAAAGGGGTAAACAATCAAATGGAGGCGTATGATTCGCTAAAAAGAGTGGAGGTGATGGTAAGAACAAGACCAAGACTCAAAATCTGATGATTATGCGATTGCAATGGTTATTTACTGAAGGATGGGTTCATTTTTTAATGAGCTTAAACTTTGGGGGAACATATGCTCATTGCTAGGTTTATTTTTTAACGAGCTTGAACTTCGCGTAAACTTGCTCATGTCAGTCGTATAATAAGGATGTCTCATCGATAGGTTCATTTTTTAGGGAGCCTACCCCATTCGAAACTTTTCTCTACAGCCTTCTTTTATGCAAGCTAGGAACGACCAACCTACGATTTTAAAGGGTTAAGAACCTACAAACTAAGAAAATAAATGGTCGCTTTTCACTTGCATGCAAAAAGGATTGCATGCCCCCAGGTATAGAGAAGTAGAGTTTCCTGGTTACCATACAGAATTTCTTGCATTAGCAAGACGGTTCCACCTGCGTAGCAGACAAAAACACTTCCTTGGCTTTCTCCATCAAAATGGATGAAGGTGATTCCAGTTCCAATCACCTAACCTTTGACGAGGGAATCCTATTCCAGTCTAATCCCATTTTCCTAAGTGGACATGTGTGTCAGACTAGTCATATATCCTCCACGGAAACCTACCCTATACCTAAAGTTTTCCTGCTGAAGCAGACCAGGGTGCATGCCCCGTAGGTTTAGCCACATTCACCGAATCACTTGCTTTCATCAGGTGGATTGGCTGGATATTGATGAGACATTCCTTGTGCAAAAAGACTAGTTAGGGATGGCACTTGAATAGTAGCTATGTTTGAATCAGGGAATGAAAGCTAGTCTACAAGCTGGACCACTCGGCCTTCATGCAAGAAAGACATCACTTGAAAGAGTGAGGAAACAATAGCTACCATGCTATAAATGTAGTCACACCCAAGAAGTAGATTGTAATATAAAGGTACTTGGACTACCATCATGTTCAGGTAAACAATTTTCCTTCTCAAAGTTATAGGCAAACTTGGAAGGATCCCTAACAGTCGACTAGTTCCTTTGTTGAAGCCCGATAGATTTCGAATCTCAGGCAGAAGCGATGGTGAACCAAGTGCCTTCCAAGAAATTGAGGAAAGGATACTCACAGAAGCCCCTTCATTTATGATAGTACCAACCATGATCATTCTATAAGCTTGTACTATGATTCAGAACAATACATTAGATGGTAGACGGGGTCTGCCTAGTAGATTCCAATCGAAGGAAACAACTAGATTGCTTGGAGGAGCGACCAAATAAATGGCCAGGTAAATATATGATGAACTTCCTTCCTGTGGTAAAGGAACGAGTAGATTTCCCCCATGTTCATCGGATTCTATGTTGACGAAAATAATTTGAATGGTGTCGTTCTCATTCTCTTTGGTCACTGTATCATCTGAAGGTAGACCATTTGAAGACAAGACTAGGTCGACTACCGTCTCGACCTGTTGACTTTGGTCCGGTGTGGACTCGGAGAGATCACCTTCATCGATATATGCTTCGACTGACCACAAAGGTGTGTCAGTCAGCTTTTCAACTAGTGATGGACTCGGCAAGAGTTTCTTGCATCCAGGAGGAAGCCGTAGTAGTGAAGTAGGACAGTTATCCAAGATTCTTTTAGCTTCATCTAGGAAGGGACAACGGTGGATGGCATGACCGCCTTCACACAGTATACAAGGAATTTTAGATCTTCCTTTTTGTCCATCGACTTCGTTTTCACTAGTTGATGGTGTACTTTCAACATGACCGTCAGAGGTTGAGGACACCAGATTGTGCAAGTGAGGAGACCAATCCCTTAAGATCCATGGGATGTAAGGAAAATCTTGATGATAGTGGTCTCTGTTGCAAATGACACATGGAGATTTAGGTTTGGATGGTGTAATGTGTGGATTTTCGCCGAACGATGCATGGTTACCCGCTTTTTCCATTGGCTTCTTCTTCTTCTTCTTCTCCTTCCCTTTCTTCTTCTTCTCAGTTACTTGGTTTTTAGTTTTATTAGCTTCACCAAGTGAAGAGAAAGAAGGAGAGGGAGAAACAAATGAAGTAGAAGTTTGGGGGGTAGCTCTAGTATCATCCAGTTACTGATTTGATTGCTTAAGAATCACGGTGTTTTGAACAACAGAGGTCAAGAAAATCCATACTGGCAAACCAATTTTTAGTCTTGGAAGGACAATGTGGCCATATGAGGTGCACCAAGATCTCCCCATGAGGAGAAAGGACTAGGATTCCCCCCAAGGGGAAATCCTTGATTTGTGGACTCCATTTTCTCAACCTAAGACCAACGAGGGAACAATGATGTTATTTCGATTAAAATAAATTTTATGACGCTTTGACACAACTTGCTTTTTCAATTTTCAAGAGTCGAGAAAAAGCTAAAGATGACTCTAGTCACCTTCGATTTTTAATGAGCCTGAAGTGACAAGTGCTCAAATGGACCTTTTCTTCTAAGGAGTCTAAAAAGGACTGAAAGTGACTACTCTGGAAATCTAGACAGAGGGATTACCAAACCAATCACAAAACTACAGAATATTTTTTACGGTACTATAGTCAATCTTCTCGAATGTTGTGTTTAGTGCATTGTAATCAATAGGGTGGCAGATACAGCTTCCTAAGGATAAAGGGTATATCCTATCGTGGTCTCCCAATATATACTCGATGCTACATGGGAGCACAAGTCCATACTGGCACTTGTCGTCTCAAAGAGGAGGAATCACCCACCCTATGATGAAAGCAATAGTTACTAGGCTTTACGACGCCAGAATACATCTCTAGGCTAGACTTCTAAATGTTGCGCGTTAGGTTTCAAAGCATTTTTGTGTTCATTGAAATTTATTTTACAGTTGATCTTTCTTAAGAAGTTTTCCTTTAAGGCTCACCACGTGATGTAGATATACATTTCCTAAATATGTAATCTAAGATGATAAATAGTTATTTATTTTCTTTTTGCAATGAAAATCCTAGCTACTAAGGAAAGAGAAGTGAGATTCTTTCAACATAGAGCACAGAGCACACACTAAGATGCATTGTCCTAAATAAATCTCCAGAAGCAGTCTAAATGCAAATGCACATGCATGTATTTGTTTTCCGCTTTCTTAATGTGTGAATGACAAAAAAAATGCTAAGTACAGATCTAAACTATTTTTCTTTCAAAGCGACAGTACTAACAATTTTCTTTTCAAAAAACGAAAGGAAGACTAAGACGACGATTTGCGATTTCGAATTTAAAATTTCTTTCGACACTTGAAATATTATTAATTTAAATCAAATATAATGGCAAAAGTGTAATCGACTATCAAAAGAGGAAGACTTTTTTCTTTGACTGAAAACGACACTTGCGACACTTTCAAATCAAAAGACGATTGTTCGATTAAGCTACTGTTTGCAAAGGAGAATTGTAAATGACGAAAAATACATAAAAAAATTCACAATTATTTATACAATGGAGGTTGAATAGTGCAAAGGAAGGGAGTTTCAATAGTGATATATTGATCACAGACAACAAAACTACTGAATAATGCTGAAGACAATGAAGAGAAAACCAAAATTTGGAGGCAGAAACATTCTTACCTAATCATCGCACCTGTAACACAGGGAAACAGGTATGCATCTCACCTGCAACACATGGGAGGTGTGATGCATCCAGACTGCCAATGAGAGATATTGCGATGGTCCAGGGACAAGACTGGGCTTGGTTTTTGTTCACATTTTGTAGCTTAGTTCAGGGATTTAGGCTGAGCTAATGATAGGCAGTAAACAAAAAGCATAGGGGCTGATCTAATGAGGTTACTTGAACTACCACTAGGGCACTTAGGATGTTTGCAAGTCAGATGTTAAGTTCATAAACTAACCTGGAGATTGACTGAAGCAGCGTTGATCTACTTTGCAGTTGCATAACAAAAGCAGTTTGAAGGTTAGCTGGCTTAACTTCAAGCTCTCTCTGTAGTTTATAAAAAAAACAAATAGAAACAAGCAAACAAGCTATTCGCTCCCCAGCGGAGTCGCCATTTTGTTATCGGGAAAACTAGTGTCCATTCAAAGCTGCTAGTCCCACTAAGGCGGGTAGCTATCTTAGAAGCAAACAAACTAAAGTCACTTGTGTTTTCCTTTATGGGAAATAGATGAGAGAGAAGCAGAGAGTACCAACCTCAGTCTTTCGTTCGGCTCCTTGCTTGTTTCCTCTCCCCTTTGACAGAGCTTTGCCACTCTTTCCTTACTCATCCCGCTTCAAAGAACACATGTAGAGTCAAAGCAGCATAATACCATCAAATCATAGAGATCTATAAGCATAAAAAATATAGGATCAGATATATATTAACCATACAAATGCATATATCAATATAAGATTCAGAGATATACAAGAATATGGAGGAAAACTCAAATAGCTTTATTGATAGAAGTAGTAGAAGAGAGGATTACAACCCATTGATGTGACCCAGCACCATCCTCCCAGCATGAAAGCCCTCTTCACCTCATGAAAAGCTAGATCACCCAACACTATGATGTTCCACAAAGAAACCAACAGCACTTCCTTACAAGATACAAAATTCCAGCCTATGGATCTCTAGGATGAGGGATCCATATATAGATATTTGCAGGTGGGTGAGTTAGCTTCTGGGTTTTTTATTAGTGTCATTCTCTTATAGTTCTTGGTTCCACTTGGAGATTTCATGATCTATTACTCATCCATGGGCAAATTTAGAGAGGCAAGTGTCAAATGAGCAGTTTCTAGAAGATTCTCTAGGTTTCCACCTAGCAAGCTGCCTCTGCCATTTGTCTACTCTCACCCATCGCACCCTATAGAAGGGATTTTAAGTATGCATCGCACTTTCTGCATGTAGTAGGTGAGATGCATCGCACCCTTAGCACTGAGCAGTCTGTATGGTCCAATTTTGACCAATTCTGAGTAGTTTTTCAAGGAGAACCTCTGGGAGATGATGTAATCAGCTAAACTTGTTCCTTTAGGGTATGAAACAACACTTTTAGGGGCTTAGAAGCCCTTGGTTTATGTACATATGAGATTGGGGTTGCAGTGCCCAAATATGTCTATAACACCAACATTGTATTATCAATCAAGTGGAAATCCTCTTCTGTTTACAAAAAGAATCAACTCAAGAGTTATCCTGTACTCTCTAAAATCAAAAGATGAAGATCATAGACTCCCTAGGCCTCAATATATAGGCCACAAGTCCTCCAATCCCCTATTTCCTTACGCAATTTTGATTGGGTTCCAATTACAAAACATATGTGAATTGGCCCCAGACCCTACCTGTTGTCAACCTCAGGTCCAACTACGCAATCCTTGAGGACACTAGTTCCTCCTGAATGCAAGAAATGCTTATTAGAAATATCCAAGCATCTGATAGTACATTGTCCCTCATTTGATCCCAACTGGGTCTCTGTCTGAACTGCCATGCATCAGTTATCCATGAGATAATACTCAGTTATCTGAAAAAGCAGTAGTCACATGCATGCAAGCATTAACTAACTGTATCTCATTATTTTAACAACTTGTTAAAATAATCTAACTGGACTTGACTAAGTAAAAATAAGTCAACCAATTCTCTCATTATAGAACTCACACTTAATTCCTCAATCAATGGAGAGAATCAAGGATAAATTCCTCAATCAGTGGGACAACTAATTGCATGTTCTCACAAAAACTTCAAGTTTAATTTTCCATAACTAATTAAATCATGGAGATTAATTAATTAATATTTTAAACTATTGGTAAGACCAAATTTGTTTTTACTTCCTATAGTTAGACCAGGGACTGCTAAAAATAGGAAGGGACCATGAAATTCTATTTTTAGAAGTTGTTATTTTTAGCAGTTTCACCTCTCACCCAAGGTGGCCAAAATGCTCATTGGCCAAATTGCTATTTTTAGACATGCTATTTTTAGCAGATCTATTTTTAGCACCTTCTAAATATAGCATTTCTTGTTGCACACTTTTCAACACACCATAAGCCAATAACCTCCATACTAGATCTCACACTTCATTAGATATTCGATACTTGCACATCTCGCCTAATGATCTTCTCCTCCTTTTATAGTTTTAGGCATTTCTCAATACCATGGACCAAAAGCACTAAGGACCAATACCTTGGACCAAATACCTAGGGTCAATACCTCAGAGCAGATACCTTGGACCAATACCATGGATCAAAATACCATGGACCAAATACCTCGGACCAAAAACTTAGTTTTCTAAGATATACATGCTTTTCCTTCTATGCAAGTGTGTGTGTATGTATATGCTACTTGTGGTCAGTGAACCTGCGTGTATACGCAGCTTGGTCAAGGTGAAACTGCGTATACCTCTCTTTCTTCATTCTTTGTAGTCTGATCTATACTTCTTTGCTGTTAACTTGTTGTACTGTGATCTTTCATCTGAGTGAGTTGCCATCAAGGACAACACCTGTGTGAATCATAATGCCAACAATCTTCCCCTTTGGACTTGATGGCAATAACAACACCAAGTCACTCTCCCCCTTTGACATCAAGGGCAAAGGGTCATGCTCCCCCTGAGTACATGTTGAATTCTCTGATATGCTAAATTGTACTGATTGAGCTCCCATGATTGAGTCCATCCTCCCCCAGAGCACAAGCAAAGTTTGCAAAAATATTTTCTAAAAGAATAACATGACTCTATAACTCAACGATGTGAGGATGACCTTCCTATAAACAATGACTCATACATACATCCATCTCCCAACCAAGTGGGGATATCCCAAATTTGACTCATCCACCCAACCAAGTGGGGATATACCAATTGTTTATATATGACAAAAAAAAGAAATCTTATATCATCCATCCCATGTAAAGTGGGGATATAAATTACATCATTTGTCCAAGAGGACCCATTCAAATGTATGAGAAGACATATCACACCCTAGACTTTTAAATGACTTGAGCAGCAAATGGTATAAATATCTAAAGCCATAGATGGACTCAACAACCATAATGCCAACAATGTTGAATGTACATGAAGGCTAATGATCCCCTTGAACCGGTGCTACCTGTGCATTGTTAATGGGTCAAAGATCAAGACATCTTTGTTAGTCAGATAAAATTAATGAACAGATCATATTAATCATCAATATCAGATAGAGCACCCATATCAAAGCCTCCCCCACTATTTTTATTGTCTGAAAAACATATACGCTTCTTGACCCACAGAAACCCGCATGTGTACGTGACTACACTTCAAGAAACACGTGTATGATCACCTTTCTCTGAAAAGTTTGATTTAACAGCAGGATGATGCAGCAACTACTCCCAACTTTTGTCTGAGATATTCAAATGTCTCTCTGGGTAGTGGTTTAGTGAATATATCAGCAACTTGTTCTTTGGAGGGAACATATTCTAATTTGACCTTTTGTTCAAGCACTTGTTCATGTAGAAATGGTATTTGATGGGTATGTGCTTGGTCTTGGAGTGCATGACTGGATTCTTTGACATACTAATGGCACTTGTATTATCACATAGAATGGAGATGGGTGGAGTACATGTGATCTGAATGTCTTGCAATTTTTGCATCATCCAAAGTAGTTGTGCACAGCAAGATGCAGCAACCACATATTCTTCTTTAGTTGTAGATAATGCAATTGAACTTTGTTTCTTTCTAGACAAAGACGCTAACCTGGAACCCATATAGAATGCACCACCACTAGTGCTTTTTATGTCATCAACACTTCCTGCTTAATCTGCATCTGTATATGCATGAATAGTAAGATCTGTATCTCTAGGATACCATAAACCAAAGTTCTATGTTCCTTGCAGATATTTGAAAATCCTTTTGACTACCTGAAGGTGTGATTCCTTTGGATTTTCTTGGAATCTTCCAACGGTTCCTACTGCATGCATGATGTCAGGTCAGGTACCTGTTAGATAAAGAAGACTACCAATCATGGATTTGTAAGTTGGTTGATGTACTGCTGTTGATTCATCATTTGAGCTAAGACTGTATCCTGTTACCATTGGGGTACATACTGGTTTAGAATCTTCCATTCTGTACTTTTTCAAGATCTGTTTGAGATATTTGGTTTGTGAAAGAAAAATACCATCTTTATTTTTTTGAACTTGTAGACCAAGAAAATAGGTAAGTTTAACAAGCAAGGACATTCCAAATTCTTGCTACATTACTGAGGAAACATTCTGACTCATGGATTCTTCATTGTTACCAAAAATGATATCATCAACATAAACAATAATAATTATCAATCTATCAGTTTCAATCTTTGTATATAGATTGTTATCTGCTGAACCTTTTGTAAAAGCTTGTTGGTGTAGATATTTGTCAAGACAGTAATACTAGGCCCTTGGAGCCTTTTTCAAACCATAGAGGGCCTTTTTGAGTCTGCATACAAGTTTTTCATCATTTCCAGGAATGAATTCTTCTGGTTGTTCAATATAAACTTCTTCTTCTAAATCTCCATTCGGGAAGGGTGATTTTACATCCATTTGATATACTTTGAATTTCTAAAATCTAGAAAGAGCAAGAAACATCCTTATGGCTTCAAGTCTAGCAACAAGTGCAAAAGTTTCTTCAAAATCTATACCTTCTTGTTGAGCATACCCTTTACAAACAAGTCTGGCCTTGTTGCTAATGACTTCTCCATTTTCATTCAGCTTATTTTTTATTATCCATTTCATTCCTATAATATTTTTATCATGACGTCTAGGAACTAATTCCGAAGTATCATTTTTTTCAATTTGCTCAAGTTCTTCATCCATGGCCTTGACACAACATTCATCTTTGCATGTTTCATTCACATTTTGAGGTTTGGTGGAGGATAGTAATGCTAGATAGATTGAGGTCCCCGTAATAGTTCTTCTTATTTGTACACCTGCCTCTTTTTCCCCTAAAATTTGAGTTTCTGGATGATTTTTCTTAACATACCTGGACAGTCTTTTCTTCTACCATTATCTCTTCTTCTGGTGCTTCATTTGTTTCTTCTTCAATAAAATTTTTATTTGATGTGGGAAAATAGTCCCCATATTCTTCATTATCATCATCTTCTGTTTTTATCTATTTCGGATTTTTTCATGCTTCATCAACAAAAACATCAATGCTTTCAACAAATTTTCCAATTCTTTTATTATAACATTTATATCCTTTACTTCTGGAAGAATAACCAAGCAGAATGCCTTCATCTGTTCTGGGTTCAAACTTACCAATTTTTTCATCAGTCCTTTTGATATAACATTTGCTTCCAAAAACTTTAAAGTATTTTATAGTAGGAGTCTTACCATACCAAAGTTCATGTGGAGTTTGAGTGCTATTTACCCAAACATTTTCTTGGTTGAGAATAGTTACGGCAGCAAATGCAGCTTCAGCCCAGAAGGTTGCAGGACTTCCAAAATCATCTCGCATAGCTCAAGCCATTTGTTGAATAGTTTTGTTCATTCTTTCTACCACTCCATTTTGCTAAGGAGTCCTTGTAGTGGAGAATTGATTTTTTATTACATGTTTTTCACAAAAATCAAAGAATTCATCTGAGGTAAATTCCCCTCCTTGATCAAATCTAAGGAATTTGATTTTTCGATGTGATTCAATTTCAACCAAATATTTGAAAGCTTGGAACCTCTCAAATGCTTCATCTTTATGCTTTAGCAGACCTATCCAACACATTCTGGAAAAATCATCAATGAACAAAATAAAGTATTCTTCTCCATGAGGTGAATTTTTCCTTGATGGTCCACATAAATCAGTATGAACAAGTTCAAGAGGCTTACTAGCTAACCCTTCTTTTTCAATGAAGTGAGCTCTGATTTGCTGACCGAATCGACATGGTTTGCATATTGTATTTTCAAGGATGCTGATATCTAGAAGATCACAAATAGCCTTGAATCTGCATGTTTTTCTTATTTGAGAAAATCTTAGACGTCCCAATCTTCTATGCCACAGCTATTTTTCATGATTTTTTCTTAGATAACACTGTTGTTGTCCTCCCTTGAGTATGTATAAGTTGTTTGGAGTTCTTGTACCTTTGATCACGATCTCCCCTGTATCAAGTTCACGAACAACACATCCATTTGATTGAAACACCACTTCATTTCCTTCATCACACATTTGACTGACACTCAACAGATTATGATTTAAACCGTCTACATACATAACATTTCCAACTTTAACCTTTTCTTTCAAGAAAACAGATCCTTTACCTTTTATGGCAGCAGGAGTGTCCTTTCCAAATGAAACATTCTTTTCCTTTTCTAAGGCATTATATGAGTGAATTTTCGCTTTGTCATCTGTCACGTGTTTTGAGCATCCACTGTCGATGTACCACTGATTTTGTTGTCCTTTTGCATACAAGGCTATACCACATCTTTCTGTTTGAGATTCATTCCTTCTCCATATCTTGGGATTTAATGGAGTTTGCTCCTTTTGAGATGATTGCCAAAATTTTCTCTTGCATTCAGATTCTTCATGACCAAAGTTGTTATAGATTGAGCATTCTATTTCATTTTCAAGAAGAGAAAAGTTATTATAGGAAATTTTCTTGACCCTTGTTACATTCCTTTGATTTCTTGCTTCTCTAGTCATGATGGTTTTGTAAGAAACACATTGGACAACTTTCTGTCCAAAATTATGACATGAAAAACATAGCCGATTAAAGAAGTTCATGGGACTATTGAATCTATTGACCTGGTAATTGTAGTTTCTATTGATATTCATCTTTGGAGCAAATTGAGTATGAGTTACCTGAGATTGGTTGTGGCTTCTATTCATCCTTTGAATAAATTGAGTCTAATTTACCTAGTGATCTGATTTATGCCTTTGCTAACGATTGTCATACTGTTCACTGGTCTTTGCTGCATCAAGATAGCTTTTAATGGAGGTTGGTAGTTTCTGTGATTGAGATGCTTCTTCAGTATATCCAAGGCCTATCTTTATCAGAGGAGAAGATTGTACTTTGATAATTTCATCTAAGGTTTCTGACCCTTTAGCAAATCTAAGATTGAGAGATTTCGTTTTCTCAAGATCCTTTCTTATACCCACAATTTCACATACTACTTTTTCAATGTGTTTTTCCTTTTTAGCAAGTTGGTATGTCAAGGTATTTATAATCATATTCTTTTCTTCTAAACAAATTTTGGGTTTATAAATTTCTTCATGAAGGTTGTCTTCTTCTAAAGCATCCAAAAAATTATCATCGTCATAAGACATTAGAACTCTATAGTCATTACTATTTTCATCTTCATCACTATTTGATAAACCATCGCTATCTTCATGAGTATAGTAACTTATTTTATTTACAACTCATTTTCTATTCCATTTTTCATATTCCTTCTCTTTTTCATATTTATCTTTATGAGGACATTTGGCAGCATAATGACCGGCTCTGCCACAAGAAAAGCATTTGAAGGGTAGCTTACCTCTAAATCTTCCGAAACCCTGTTGAAGCTTCTTGACAAAGTTTACCTCTTCTTCTTCTTCTTAAATATATCCTAATTCATTGTGTTCTTCCTTTCTTTTTACTGAAGCTTTAAATGCGACTTCTTTCATATCTGATGCACCTCCTTTTCTCATCTCAAAGGCAGTCAAGATTCTGTGAAGCTGTGTCATAGTGATAGTCTGCAGATCTTGTTTTTCTTCCATGGCAAACACTTTTGATTCAAATTTAGCAAACAAGGATGTCAAAACTTTCTCAACTAAGGTAACTTCCTTTATATCTTCACCCAAATTCTTCATACAATTAACAACCTCATCTATACGTACGAAGTAACTAGCTATACTTTCATCACTATGCATCTTAAGAGTTTCCTACTGAATTTTGAGAGTTTGAAGTTTAGCACATTTTACCTGAGAGTCTCCTTCATAGGTCAGAACGATTTTGTCCCATATTTCTTTGGCTGATTTGAGCTACATGACTTTGAAAAACTCTAATTGTGATAGACTTCCCAATAAGGTATTGACAACTTTCCAATAAACAAATTTTCTCCCATCAAAGATTGGCAGTCTGATGGATCCCATGCTTTCTTGATTACTCATGATGATGGATCTCCCTTCAAGCGATCAAGCTTCTTCTGAAGTACCTGCTCTGATACCAATTGTTGGAAATAATAGTGAGAGGGGGGTGAATCAGTATTATCATATCAATAATTTAATTTCCCAAATAGATTTATATATGCTACTTCAGTTAAGAGAAATAGCGTGTATACGTGACTGTACTTAAAGCAACTAGTGTATATGCAGAGAACTTTTGATTTAGGCAGTTTATCATGTATTGAACCTTAACCAGTATATCAGATATTTATTAGACAGTGCAGTAAAAGCAGAATAAAGCATCACACATAAGAAACACACATGAACACCAAGATATAAGGTGGAAACCCAATGTGGGTAAAAACCACCTGCTTCTGTCGTCTTTGTCTTCTTTTAATAATAATAAAATATGTTTACAATCTTGTACTGGTGCAGACTTATACCAATACACAGGCACCCACTTGCAGAAGGTTGTAACCTTCTCTCATTCTCCAGCTTCTATTGGAAGGGAGCTAAAATCCCCTAGCTCTTGTGCTAGCCGATATGTTTACTAGTATGTAGGTGCCGACCTACAGAAGGCTATGAACTTCTTTATTCCTTCAGGGACCACGTTTCATAAATTTTCAGACTGGATACTCCTGGAACACAACACCATAATCTGAAGACCATGTTTCATCCAATTTTCGTACTAGACCCATCAACAATATTGAAGCTCAAAATCAATCACCACTGCAATACAACTATCAAATACATCTGCATCAACCAATCACTGAAACTCAAACATCACACATGAATCAATAAATCACTTTGACAACCCATCATCACTGTAGCTAATCATAATCAATCAATCTGATCATTCAAAATACTGTCACCAGAAAACAATCACCAAAATACAATCACCAGAGCCCACAGCAGAACCCAGAACTTTGCAACAACTAACAGAAACAACTGAAATATACTTCATAAGGTATATGCTACTTCCCCATGTCGAACCTACGTGTATACACGCTTTTATCAAAGCCAAGCAACATACACATCTGTAAATATTAATTCATAATTTTCCAGCTATTCCAGATTTCAATTATACCCAAATCATAACGTTTTACAGAATAACACATGCATCAGTATTCAGATCTAGACTATACATGATCAAACCATATAATGATAATTCATTTCAAGCCTTAATATCTCGATCCATCATTATATCTTATCCCTCATCAACCGCTAAGATTCATGCTTGGTTCAGATCAAGCAACGCACCATAAGCCAATAACTTGCATACTAGATCTCACACTTCATCAGATATTAGATACTTGCACATCTAGCCTAATGAACTTCTCCTCCTTTTATAGTTTTAGGCCTTTCTCAATACCATGGACCAAAAGCACTTAGGACCAATACCTTGGACCAAATACCTAGGGTCAATACCTCGGACCAGATACCTTGGACCAATAGCATGGACCAAAATACCATGGACCAAATACCTTAGACCAAAAACTTAGTTTTCCAAGATATACGCGCTTTTCCTTTTGTGTAAGTGTGTGTGTAGATATATGCTACTTGTGGTTAGTGAACTTGTGTGTATACACAGCTTGGTCAAGGTGGACCTCTGTATACCTCTCTTTCTTCATTCTTTGTAGTCTGATCTGTACTTCTTTGTTGTTAACCTGCTGTACTGTGATATTTCATCTGAGTGAGTTGCCATCAAGGACAACACCTGTGTGAATCATAATGCCAACAAAGCCTCGGTCATTTGAGGAAGTTATTGGGAAACTAAAGAAGTGCTATGAAAAGCCAAAGCATAAGAAAAAATCTCACCAAGGATGGAAAGGGAAAGATAAAAGTAAAGGTAAAGGGTAGCCGAAAAGAATAAGGCCTCATAATGCAGAAAATAAAGAGAATGTTGCACTACATAAGAGGTTCAACGCAACTAGAAAGGGACATGGTACACAACAACAGAATAGAGGTGATGGTACAAGACAGTTGGAGTGTTGGACATGTGGTAAGGAGCATCTTAAGAGGGATTGTTTGCAGAATCAGGGTGGTATGCATCAGATCTATAGTGCACAGGAGGCGCAAAATGTTGGGGATTTTTGGTAGATCATTCCTTGTATCTATGCAACATTGAAGAATAGGTAGGCATATCATCAGACATCTATCATTGAGATGGACGATAAGCTTTGTGCTCAAGTTGTTTCTATTTTGATTGACCCTAGATTGATCAGAATTAAACAAGAATGCAACAAATTATAGAGATAACCATATACACAAAGATGCAGTGGAAATAATACTTCATTTCATTAATGGAAAATACTGAAATATGCTTACAACCAGAAATGGAAATAAACCAGCTAGGGCAATGGTAGCTTATCTCTGAGAAGAGATGTCTGGATACATCCCTATGAACTGTGTTACAATGAGGCTCGAAGGCCTATTTATTGTTGAGAAACATTGGAAAACCATTCATACTCCAAAACCTAACCCTAGAAGATGAAACGCCAAATTGTGGGCCCCGTTTTTGGGTATGTTGGTACATCAACTTCTCGAGGTCACGAATTGGTCGTATTATCTCCATTTGACGTGCATGATAGCCCGTTGGAAAGATATCTCCGAGCACTATGACGGAAAAGACAATTTTTAGATAGAAAAATCGCTGGCGGTAGATTTCCCAAAAAATGTCGTTTAGGGCCTCAAAATGGCTCTGGAAGTTTAGGACCTGAAAAACTACTAAAAATAGTAAACTGTGATATAATTAAGGAAACTGAAAAAACTAAAAGAAGCACTAGAGGGGATCCAAGTGGAATTAGCGGGTGGCCACCAACATCCACATGGATCATGGATCTAATTATGGTTATGTTAACCCTGACTTGGTGGATAAGTGTGGTTTCAATAAAGAAGTGCATGCAAAATCTTGGTTAGTGCACTTGGCTACACGTACAAAGAAGAGAGTTCATCATTGGGTAAGAGATTGTGAATTTGAGTTGAGTGGTATGCCTAATTCAACACATTTGAACTTATTATGGTTGGGGTCATATAATACACTTTTGGGTATGGACTAGCTATATCTTCATATGACTAAAGTGGACTGTTATGAAAAATCCATTGAGTGCTTGGATGATAATGGGGACTAGAGAATCTTGGAGGGTAAGAAGAAAGCAACATCAGTTAGGATGGTGACATCTATGCACACAAAACAAAGTTGCAAAAAAGAGTGTGTGTTATTTGCAATACACATTTCTAGTGATAACGGTAAGGAGGATGAGGATGCAAAGATATTGAGCAGGTACCCAATCTTACAATAGTTTCAAGATGTGTTTCTAGCAGAGATCTCAGAGTTTTCAACTCACAAATAATTATAATTCTCCATTGAGTTGGTGTCAGGGGAAACACCATCATCAAAGGAACCATACCAGATGAGCACTCTAGAGTTACTAGAATTGAAGTTGCAATTGAAGGAAATTCTTGACAAGGGATACATTAGGCCAAGTGTATCACCATGGGGTGCACCCATCTTGTTTGTGAAGAAGAAATATGGTACTCTCAGGTTATGCATTGATTACAAGCAATTGAACAAGGCGACCATCAAGAACAAGTACCCATTTCTGAGGGTTGATGACTTATTTAATTAGTTAAAGGGAAAAACAATGTTCCCAAATATTGATTTGGGATCCAGATATCATCATGTACACATCAAAGAAGAGGGAATTTACAATACAACTTTCTGAACCAGGTATCAGAATTATGAGTTTTTTGTAGTTAAATGTGGTTTGATTAATGCTCCAACTACTTTTATGTGCTTGATTAATAATGTGTTGCTTCCTTATCTGGAAGAGTTTCTTATTGTATTCATTGCTCACATTTTTATATATTATAAGAATGAGGAAGAGCAGATCAAGCATTTAGAATCAGTGTTGAGACTATTGAGAGAGAATTAGTTGTATGCAAAGCTCATTAAATGCAATTTCTTTCAGAAAAAAGTACATTAGTTGGGGCATGTAGTCTCCATGAAAGGCATAGAAATAGATCCAAAGAAGATAAGAGCTATCATGGAGTGGGAAGCTCCTATAAATGTGAATGAGGTAAGATCATTCATGGGGCTAGCAGGATATTATTGGAGGTTCATCCAGAACTTCTCTTTGCTTGCATATCATAGTACGTCATTGCAGAGGAAAGGTAATAAATTTGAATGGACAGAGGAATGTGCAACAAGTTTTGAGTAGTTAAAGAAGTTGTTGACAAACACTCCAATGTTAAACATTGCAAACCTAGACAAAGAGTTCGTAGTGCATACAAATGTTTGCAAGAGAGGACTTGGTGGGTCCTTATGAAGGAGGGACATGCAGTATGTTATGAGTCATGGAAACTAAATGAGCACGAGCGGAACTATCTGACGAATTATCTTGAGTTGGCAACAATCATTCATGCGTTAAATATGTGGAGGCTCTATCTTCTTGGTAGGGGTTTTGTATTGATGAATGATCATAGTGGGTTAAGATACCTGTTTTACCAATCAAATCTGAATGTTAGGCAAGCTAGATGGTTTCCCATGATTAGTGAGTTTTACTTTGAGATCAGGTACATCAAGGGTAAAGAGAACGGGATTGAAAATTCTCTTAGCATACGTATACATGTAAATCACATTGCAACTATGATTTTGATCCAGGTGGATACTGGTGGACACCCACCTATTCCACTTAGACCTCCACCATTGTTTCTTTCAGTTTTTCAGTTTCCTTATTTGTAGCACAATTTACTATTTTTGGCGGTTTTTTGGGTCCTGAACTTCCGGAGCCGTTTTGAGGCCCTAAACGACATTTTTTGGAAACCTTAGAGCAACATGGGAACATGAGCTAATGTTTCTCACTAAAAATTTGTAGTCCTCAGATAGATATTTCTAACGATGTATTGTGCACGTCAAATGGAGATCGTATGCCAAAGTTACGACCCCAGGAAGTTGATGTACGAATTTACCCAAACGGGGCGCATAGTTTGGTGCTTCATCTCCTAGGGTTAGGTTTTGGGATGTTTATGGTTTTCCATTATTTCTCAATGATAAATATTCCTTCGAACCTCATTGTAACATAGCCCAAAGGCATGTAGGTGCCACATCTCTTCTCATAGATAAGCTACCATCGCCCTAGCTGGTTTATTTCCATTTCTATTTGTAAGCATATTTCAGTATTTTACGTTAATGAAATGAAGTATTATTTCTCCTACATATCTATATTTATGGTTATATCTGTAATTTCTTGTGTTCCTATTTAAATATGGATCAGTGGCATTAGAGCGGTCTCCTCTTTCTTTGTTTTTCTTTGCATGTCCCCAACGAGGTCAGGATATAAGGAGTTAGGGCTTTAACTGGTCGAACCTTTGCAAGACCAGCCTCGCAAATCCCGATGGCCTCCCATGGAAGATGAAAAGAAAGATGAGGAGGTAGGAGATCCTATCAAAATCTTGCTCGAAGAGGGCCTTGAGTGATAAAGGAACACGATTATGGAAAACTTTGCCCAGATCCTTCAGCGGCTACCCTGGGGCGATGCATCTGCTTCCAACAGCTACTCCAGAAACGCTACACACTTTAAGGTACAAGTTAGCTTTGAAATCCCCATATTCGAGGGTCAGATAGATGCAAATGTTGTAGATAAATGGTTAAATCTGCTAGAAGGTTATTTTTCTGTTTGTGATTTTTCCAACTAGGAAAGGATCACCTTTGCACTTCTCAAAGCAGCCCCCCACATCAAGGACTGGTGGGAAACCTACAACGAGTAGAAGGATGAAAGTACAAGCTCACTATTTTTAGCAGCGCCCACATGGAATTCATTCAGGGTTTCCATCAAGGAGCAATACTACCCTATCTGGAGCTATAAGGACAAATACATAAAGTGGACCACGGTACAGCGGGGAAGGGACCAAGATGTGTCGTAGTTCACAAATATTTTTCATATGGGTATCAAGGATTCTGAGTGGCATTTGATACTCAAATACCGCGACTGCCTACATAGGTACATCCAGGACGAGATGGAGTTCCTGGACATCTCCTCGCTTGGCACGACGTAGTGATATGCTTTCAAGATCGAGCAAAATTTTAAACAAAAGAGGCGAGACTTTGGATCTATGAATCCAAAAAACAAATGACAAAGCCAAGGTGGGGTGACCTAAGAAAACCCATCGAAGCCGCAAGAAAAGAAAAAAACCACCAAGTCAAAGAAGGACATAGGAAAGTGGTGTGAGTTCCATAAGAGACCCACTCATAACACAAGTGAGTGTCAAACCAAGTAGTCACTAGTGGCCTAGTTGAAGGCTTCAGAATCAGATGCATGTTCTGACCCTAAGTCAGAACTTGACAAGGGGAATGACAAAGGGAATAAAATCATTGATGTGGAGTGCAACGCCACTGTTGCCACTACCAAGGTCTAGAAGAATGAGCCTGAAGATCCAGAGGAGGGGGAGTATCTTTTCCACTCACAAATGTGGGTGAAGGGTTCACCGTTGCAATTCATTATTAACAGTGGTAGTCAAAAGAACCTCATTTCAGTAGAGGCCATGACACGGCTAGGCCTACCGACCACACCACACCCACAACTATGCAACATCGGGTGGCTTCACAAAGGGCGAGATCTCTGAGTCCACTAGCAGTGTTACCTTCCCTACAACATCAAGCCCTTCACAGATGAGGTATTCTGTGATGTTGCACCTCTTGATGTTTGTGATGTATTATTAGCCCAACCATACTTGTGGAAGTGACATGTTGTGGATGATTCAAGGCCTTGCGCTATTATTATTTCTTTGGGTAATTCATTATATAGGATATTAGAGGTAGCCCCACCTACTGCCACCTCTTTGATCTCTACTAAGAAATGCAGCAAGATCCTCTCCCAGACTAGGAAATTCATTTTCTGTCTGGTTTGTTCCCAAAGTAAGGGGAAGAACATCACCACATCCATGACCCTCGTGAAGGGTTCCTCCATGCAGCAGCAGTAACAGACGGATGCGGTCATGAAATAATACAGGAACATCTTCTCCTCACCAACATGGGTACTGTTGCACTATCAGGTCAAGCATTCATTCTACCTAACTCCTAGAGCACCTCTACCCAACGGGTCGATATATCGCTGCTCCATTATGGAAAATGCCAAGTACAAGCAGCAACATGATTAGCATCAGGTATCACACAAGTTTCAAGTGGGTGACAAAGTTTGGTTGCATCTACAAAAAGAATGCCTTACAAGAACCCATCAGAAGCTCAGACCACTCTAATATGGTCCTTACACCATTACCAAGGTTGTGGGAAACAATTATTTGGAGCACAGAACTCCCCCATTCCTTTGATTGCACCGAGTGTTCAATGTGGACCACCCTCGACCATGATTCCCGCCATTACTGGGCACATCAGAGGTTTCAGAACAACTCATCAAGGACCAAGTTCAACAGAAGTTTTCTCATCTCATTGAGGAACTCAACGCAATGGGGACCATTGCTTCCTAAGGGGAGAGGAGTGATCTAGGTGGATATTGGTGGCCACCCACCTATTTCACTTGGACCTCCACCATTGTTTCTTTCAATTTTTCAGTTTCCTTATTTGTAGCGCGATTTACTTTTTTTGCCATTTTTTCAGGTCCTAAACTTTCAAAGTCGTTTTGAGGCCTTAAACGACATTTTTTTGGAAAACTAGGAGCAACATGGGTCCATGGCCCAATATCATTCCATCAAAAGTTGTATTCCTCGGATAGATATTTCTAACAAGGTATTGTGCACGTCAAACAAAGATCGTATGCCAAAGTTACGACCCCGAGAAGTTGATGTACCAATTTACCCAAACGGGGCCCATAGTTTGGTGCTTCATCTCCTAGGGTTAGGTTTTGGGATGTTTAGGGTTTTCCATTGTTTCTCAACAATAAATAGGCCTTTGAGCTCATTGTAACACAATTCAGAGGCATGTAGCAGCCACATCTCTTCTCAGAGATAAGCTACCATCGCCCTAGTTGGTTTATTTCCATTTTTGTTTGTAAGCATATTTCAGTATTTTACATTAATGAAATGAAGTATTATTATTAGCATATAATAAAATATTAAACCTTAATATTAAAAAACAATTATGCCAAGGTCGGCTTCCATTCCCTATACATCTCTTAACCCTATTTATTTAAAGTCTAATGAGATCTATCCTACACAATTTCTGATCTATCCTGATGATGAGCCACGGTGGATGGCTCAAAACGTTGATACAAACACTCATGGATGCAAGAACTCCGAAAGAAAACTACACACATTTATGGTTATATCTGTAATTTTTTGTGTTCCTATTTAAATTTGAATCAAATTTCTTATGGGATAGACTTACAAGATAGAATTTGACAGGTATGTCAACAGGATGACATGTATAGAGAACTTATACGCAGGTTAAAATAGAGTACAGGTAAGTGTGGAAATTCCTTGCCTGAGCATGATGCCAATGGTTGATTGAATATTCAATCATGGAGAAGTGTGGAAATTCCTTACATGACCACAACGTCTGTGGTTTATTGATTACATGGGCACAATGATTGTGGTTTATTGACTATTCTTGTGAATAATTGTGGCAATTGCTTGGAAAAGTGCAACGTTTGTGGCTGATTGACTATTCTCATGAAATTTGTTGATATGGTAAGTGTGGAAATTCACTGCATGAGCACGATTAATTATTTTAGTGAAAATGTTATTTTCAGTGTGGGGTTTAGTGAAGAAAACTCTTGAAAAATTTTGTTCTACTTCCCTTTCATTTGAAATGAAATCCTTTGCTCTTCTTTCCTTTGAATCATTAATTGGCAAAGAAAAGAACAATGGGAAAAATATATTTTCTAAGAGCGACGTGAATGATTTGGATTAGTGTGTAAATTCCTTGCATGAGTTTACAAAGTTTTACGGTTTAAACACTACATTAATTCAAACACCATTTATCTAGTTGTATTAATAGAAAAAAAATTATATGAAAATTATTTTTATTATTATATTTTTAATGTTATCTCTTGGCTTTTTCTAGGAGTCTTACAATTGAAAATCGCAAGGGACACTTTCATAGAGAGGTGACACATTCATAGAGAGGTCAGTGTATCTTTCATCATGGGGCATCAAATAGTTTCCTATGGATATATCATCATAACAAAATATTATGAGTGCATGGTTTCAGTAAAGTGTATAAAGGGGCTTAGAATGACGTCACAAGTTTCTTTTAAAGTTTTTTATTCGGAAACTGGGAGGCTCACAAAGGTTTTGATAGGGAATGCAAATTTTTGAGGAAAGTTTGATATAAAAATAAGATTAAAATCACAAATTTTTATTATTCCCATTAAATTTTTTATATTCCCATTAATGTCAAACAAAGGCTTAGAGAAGTGGTTATATCCTGAGGGTGAAGAAGAAAGTGAATTGATTTTGCTTTAAAGGTTGAATATACTAATAGTTATCATGCAAAGGATTGAACCATTTCCATTACCATTGTTTCATTATGATATAAAATCTAGAGAGGAGATTCTATGAAAAGATAAACCGACATATTTAATATAATTTGGCATCACTTTTATATGTTTTGAAAATTCTAAGGATTCAACGCTCACTTCAACACATGCATTCAAAGGATCCATTGGCTACAATATTCTATGCATTATTTGAACTAGATAGCATATTAAAAAAATATAAAATATATGATATTATATGACCTAGATAGCATACTAAACAATGTTGACAATGCCATTTTTAATCAAAATTAATAAATCACAAACCTTACAATGTGTTGAAAATAGAAACAAGAAATTTTAAAAATAACATCTAGAAATTCTAATTTAATTTGTCCTTGAATTAAATTGAGAATTAAATTGTAATTCTTTTCACATAGGAACTTGTAATAGTTAACTAAGTTAAGTTGACTTAGTTATCTTAGGAAATTCGAGTTGGAAGTCCATCTGGAGTCATGTAAGTGTGATCCCTAAATTTTAGGGGTCCATATTGAGTTTATTGGAGTTGTAATTAGATAACTCAGTCTAACTGAGTTATAGTCAGTTAAACTAGTTCTAAATTTCGGAGGAACTAGTAGAGGTATAGTAGTGGATTAGTGCACGAGTGTAACAAATAGTATTGCACCAGTTAACTAAAGATTCACTCACAAATAATTCATGCATGTTAGTTTAGAGGAATACCAAATTGAGACTAGATTGTCGGGACAATGTACTATCATTTGTATAATTTTCCAAGTTGTATAGATCGTGCATGCAATCAGTTGAGGACTTAAGTTTAGATTGCGCAATTATGGAGGAAGGATTTCCTAATTAAACATAGGTTGATTCTCTCTGGAATTTTGCGAGGAAGAAGGGGCTTGGAAGGTGACAAAATAGGCTAAGTGTTGGCTTGAGCTTGCTTGTGAGCAGAGAGTTAGATTATAATTGTGTAGGAATTGTTCTAGTGTGAACAAGCATTGTATTTTCTTCTTAGATCTTATGATTAATGCAATATAGATAGTGGGGCTTTGAGTAGTTTCTTTCCCCAAATAAATATTGTGTTATGTGCCATTGATATTCTTCCTCATTCTGATTATTATTTTCATCAATCAAGTTATTGGTTTCCACTGTA
This sequence comes from Pinus taeda, assembly GCA_000404065.3. Classification (NCBI taxonomy): domain Eukaryota; kingdom Viridiplantae; phylum Streptophyta; class Pinopsida; order Pinales; family Pinaceae; genus Pinus; species Pinus taeda. The sequence continues at coordinate 312,813 of APFE030669634.1, read as the reverse complement.
AAAGAGTAGAGTAGATTTTTGTCTTATTTTTTAATATATCACATCAGCTATTGAATATACAAAAAAATCTACATGGTATCAAAGCTGAAGACAATATAGAAGAGGATATTTCAAGTTTTTTCTGCAACTGAAAAATTGAATTTTCAGTTCATACTTCAAATCGGCAATATGGCTTTCTATGGTTTCATACTTGAGTATGCCTTGGATGGTAGGTCGAATTACATAGCCTAGAAGGACAAGATGGAAGTAGTGCTAGAAGACAATGGAATCAAGGAATTCATTGATCAAGACATTCCTCAGCCTCCAACATCAAATGCTAAAGATCTGGCTGAATGGAGCAAATGTGTTGCAAGGGCCAGGTAGATTATCCTTGGGGGAGTTCGAGAACACATTGTCTCAAGTCTCCATGGAAACGATACTCCATACTCAATGTGGAAGGAATTGACAGACCTGTTTTAGAATAACAGTGGCCATAGGAAGTTGGCACAAAAGGAAATAATAGAAAAGATCAAGATGGAGAAGGGCGACTCAATTCTGAATTACTTAACCAAGTTCACCCATTGTCGGGATGAGCCTGGAATTGTCAGGATTATTGTTGTTGAGGACAATATGGTGAGCCTAGCTCTTCTAAGACTTTCCAAAAGTTGGTACAATTATCAGGTTTATGTCAATGGGAGGGAGAAGCTTCCATATTGGGAACGACTGTGGTTAGATTTCGTACATGAAGAGTTTCGATGGAACACCAAATATGGCACCTCTTCCAAAGAAGTGAAAGAGGACTTTGGCTTAGTGAGTAAGGAAAATGAGGCCAAGGGAAAGAAGTCCCAAGGTGAGGCAGGCGAGAAGAAGATGGACTTGTCGAAATTCAAGTGTTTCCACTATCACAATGTTATGCAACCAGCTCACAAATTAGAAGAAAAGATAGATCAACGACTTCAAAATTATCCTCTTCGTTGGGGAAAACTACTTTACATTACACAAATGAATAATTCTTTGATGATATAAATGACACAACCTCCTTTCTATATATATGAGTCTAAGAGGTCACAATATAATCATAGTCGACATAAAAATAATAATGTAAGGGCATAACAATAAAAATAGTGGGCTTCTATGGGGCACAATGATAACAATATGGAGACTACATGGGCACAACAATGCGGGGATGGGGTTGCGCTAATAACAATAAGGGGATACATTAGTAGTATAGGGACCTAGCATGCCACTCTCCTTTAAAAAGTGTTGTCCTCAACGCTTGATGTTTCTATATAAAATTCGCATCCTCCCTTCTACAATCTTTAGTGGGTAAGTTATTCCACTTTATGAGATACTCTGAAATTGATCAATTTTGTAGCTTCTAGGTTCTTATTTCTGTGATTTCTTCAGGTTCCAATATGATTTTTCCTTCCTCATCAAGTTGCAACAATATTGTTTGAACTGAGAGCTTATCACCTATAACCTTCTTTAAGCATGAAACATGGAAACTAGGGGCACTCAGGAAGATGCAGGAAGCTCCAATTTGTATGCCATAGTACCAATATTCTGCAGCACCTTGTAAGGACCATAGTACTTTGGTGATAATTTATCATCCTTCTTAGCTTTCTTGATGGGAATTTGTTTGTATGGTTGTAGACATAAAAATACCCAATCACCTACATCAAAACTTTTTTCACTGCGATGTTGATTTGCATGTTGTATCATTTGATTATGCGCCAAAGTGAGGTTATCCTTTAAGAGTTCAAGAACTTGTTGTTGATGCTCGATGTGATCTTGAGCTCCTTGAACCTTAGAATTTTCTCTTAAAGATGATGTGATGGATGGTGGATGATATCCATAAAGTGCCAATGGATTACAAGATATGTTTGGATTTGTTTCTTCTTTCCGTGGGCCTGGTTCCTGGTGTATATCCTCTTCTTTTGATGTTTCTTGATCCTTTTCTTCCTCCTCTTCACAATTTATGTAAACTATTTTCCTCTCAACACACTTATCACCTTTACTGTATTTGCTATCACAACTGTAACAAATCCATTTTTCTCTTTTTTATTCCAATTGTTGTGGTGTCAACCTTATAGGTTGTGGAAGACTAGGAGCACCAACACTTCTATCTTTATAGTGATGAGTGGTAGACTTCCTTGTTGCCATAATTTTGCTTTCAACATTTCTTGCCACCATGAATACCTTCTCTAATGAATCAGGTTCCAAAAGGTGAATCTCATGTTAGATGTTTTCTTTTAAAGTACCTATGAAGACATCAATCCTATGCTCCTTTGGATTATCGGTTACCCTAATATTCAATTTTGGCAAGTCATCATTGTGCTATGCTATTGAACCCTTTTGTTTGAGATTTATCAATTGGCTAACAAAGGTGTTTCTCTTTGTATCCTCATAATGTGCTATCATTTCCTCCATAAACATAGACCTAGTGACCATTTGTTTACGAGAGCAAAGCAATCGATACCATGAAAACTGACTAGGTTCTAAATATAAAGTTGAAATACATACCTTTTGTGTGTTTTTCACATTATGGAGATCAAAATATTTCTCCAACTATAGTATCCATGTTACGGGATCCTTGCAATCAAACTTTCTCATATTGATCTTTGGAATATGGTGGGTCTTCAATCCAACATTAAATTCTATGAATAACATTTCTTTTTTTCTCATCATGAGTTTCCTCTACAGCCTTTTTTCCATTAGGATTCCTTTCTTGCAGCAGCTTTGTCCCACCTTCCCTCAAATCTTCCATGCCTTCCATGTCTTTCTTCAAATCTTCCATGCCTTTCTTCAAATCTTATTCCATACCATTGATATTAGCTTCCATGACATAGTTAAAACTATTTATCTTAGCTTCGATCGCATTCTTCAAATCACCCATCCGATTTTGCTTACTAAGTGTTTCTATTTTCTTGATTCGAGCCATTCTTTTTCTTTCTTTCAGGAGCTCGATATTTAAATGATTGTAACTTTGTAATTTCGCATCTCCAAGTTATTAAATTTTGGCTTGTGATAGCCCTCTAAGTCCTCTTTCCAACCCAACATGTCTGATTGAGATTTGATTGTCCAAGAAAGAGTTATGCCCAATCTCCCACAATGACCTAATTATAGACTACTTTAGTAGAGCGAACTTGTACGACATGCCACATGTCCCTGTTTCGACCTTCAGCCCAAAAAACGATACCCAAGAAAATAGAATCTGTTCCATTTCTGTCGTTTTCTACGGAATTAGAATTTGATGGTCAGAGACAAATTTATGACTACTTTCCCAAGGTCACCTGTTTGAGATGGAATTCAAGGGCCTTCAAAAACCCTAAATTCCTCAGTTCATATATCCAAAAATATAGCAAGAAAATATCTAAACTTTGGTCATGAGGTTCATCATCATTTTGGATCAAATGAGTTTTAATTTAAGCTTCTGAAGCTTCATAGAAAAAAAAATATATAGTGAAAATTCCACGATGACCTATTTGAAACAACAAAACCTTAGAATCCAAAGCTTTGATACCAAATATTATGCAAACAACTCACAAAATAGAAGGAAATATAGATCAAAGACTTCAAAATTAGCCTCTTTGAGGGGGAAAGCTCATTTAAATTACAAAAATGAATAATTCTTTGATGGTACAAATGATAAGACCTCCTTTATATATATAAGAGTCTAAGGGGTCACAATATAATCATAACCAACATAACAATAATAATGTAAGGGCATAACAGTAAAAATAGTGGGCTATAATGGGGTACAATAATAATAATTTGGGGACTACCTAGGCATAATAATACAATAAGGGGGTTTCACTAATAACAATAAGGGGCTACACTAGTAGTATAGGGACATAGCATAGCACGGACACTATGCCATGAATTTCCCACAAAAGAAATAAAGCAAGAAGGAGCTAGCAGTAGCAGCAGCAGGTGAAGCTCTAGCTTCAAAATTCAAACTTGATTTCACTCTCATTGCATGCATGGGCAACACTATACTGGAAACGTGTGGTATCTTGATAATGATGCCTTGTTCCATATGATGGGGAATAAAGATATCTCTAATGATTTTGAGGAGAAAGACCTCAAGTAGAACATAGAGTTTGGAGATGAAGGGAGGTATAGAACTACCAGGATCGGTATAATTGCCTTTCAGAGGGAGTGTGGCTCCCCTCTCAAAATCACAGATGTCATGTATGTCCCAGGACTAAATAATAATCTTTCTTTTGTCATGGTATTGGTAGACTATGGCAATGATGTTATTTTTAGTAAGGGAAAGGTTTTCCTTAGACACATCGCCATGAGACAAGTGAAACAGATTGGTGTACGAGTCAAGAACTTGTATGCTCTCGAGGTCAAAGATGCATGAAAATCCTTGAGGAGCAAGGAAAATGTTAGAGACTTGGTGTTTGAGAGGGAGAGTGTATCACCTCTCAACATGTAGCCCCATAAGAACCTCAAAAGAAATCTAAGATAATTGTGGAGCAGCCACAATTGGAGAAGTAGAGAGGAGACCGAGTAGAGGAATCCACTTAAATAGGTCAGAAGCAACCTCAGAAATTTATGGAGCACCCACAATTGGAGAAGCAGAGAGGAGACTGAGTGGAGGTATCCACTCAAGCGGAGACCTCTAGTAGGGGGAAATTTCATGCCAAGTGGGGAGAGGGAGCACATGAAACCATGCATCCAGGTGAGAAGTGGGGTGATTTGAAGTGATAGTCCCAAGAGGGCAGAAACTGGACAGGGTCCATTGAGAGGTTTTATTTCTTGGACCATACATTACTACGGGAGCCCAAAGTACATAGTAGAAGAATGGATCAGTCACAGTTGATGTAGTCCGAGATTAGAGTGACAGAGGCTAGAGCAATCATATACTGGAGAGTGCAAAGCATAGTTGACAATAGTGCAGAAAGGAAGAGTCAATAGAAGTGTAGAGTTTTCAGCCAACAGAGGTAGAGATAGTAGCAATCAGCGACTTTGATGATAGATGCATCATATTGATTTAGGTTGGATGTGTATTTTTAGTTTCAGGAGTTGTTGTAGCAACAAAACTAGACATAAGTGTTCCATGTAGAACATTCCAAAGGTTCAGGATTGGGATAAAGTTGAATTCCTTTCTTGTTGAGAGGGGGTGTTGAAAATAACAACAATAAATATTAAAAATGACATCTAGAAATCTGAATTTAATTTGTCCTCGAATTAAATTGAGAATTAAATTGTAATTATTTTCTCATAGCAACTTGTCATAGTTAAATAAGTTAAGTTGACTTAGTTAGCTTAGGAAATTCGAGTTGGAAGTATATATGGAGTCATGTAAGTGTGATCCCTAAATTTTAGGGGTCCAAATTGAGTTTAGTGGAGTTGTAATTAGATAACTCAATCTAATTGAGTTATAGTCAGTTAAACTAGTTCTAACTGTTGGAGGAACTAGTAGAGGTCCAGTAGTGGATTAGTGCATGAGTGCACCAACCAGTACCACACCATTTAACTGAAGATTCACTCACAAATATTTCATGCATGTTAGTTCAGAGGAAGACCCAGTTGAGACTAGAGTGTAGGGACAATGTACTATCTGTTTTATAATTTCTCAAGTTGTACTGATGGTTCATGTGATCAATTGAGGAACTAAGTTTGGATTGCACAGTTATGGAGGAAGGATTTCCCAATTAAATATGGGTTGATTCTCTTAGGAATTGTGAAAGGAAGTAGGGGCTTGGAAGGCCTCAGAATAGGTTAAGTGTTGGCTTGAGCTAGCTTGTGATCAAAGAGTTAGATTATACATGTGCATGAATTGTTATAGTGTGAACAAGCATTGTATTTTCTTCTTAGATCTTCTGGTTAATGCAATCTAGATAGTCAGGGTTTTGAGTAGTTGCTTTCCCCAAAGAAATATTGTGTTATGTGCCATTGATATTCTTCCTATTTCTGATTATTGTTTTCATCGATCAAGTTATTGGTTTCCATTGTAAAGAGTAGAGTAGATTCTTGTCTTATGTTTTAGTATATCACATGAGCTGTTGAATCTACAGAAAAATCCACACAATGAGAAGATCTCAATGTAGAATATGGATTGTATGGACATGTCATGACAAAGGGTGATGTTTATATCGATGTAATAATGTTATTGGAGATGTTGAATAGACATAATCCCACTCACAACTTGTTTGTGGAAGGGATGAACATGAAAAATGGGTGGGTAGTGCTTTTCTTGAACTAAGTAAGAGAAGTCGTCTATGGGAGTCTATTAGGAGGAAAATTATGAGGAATATAGAATATAATGAGCTCAAATACCTTAGTCATCTTATAAGTGTGGGCTTTCTTTGCAAAAGAGAATCCCTTGAAGTACTAACTACTATGATGGATATCATGGGAAAAATAAAGATCCCCAAAGGAAATTTTCTAAGTACCATTGGAAATCCAAATTTCCAATCAGATCTAACATATTCATAGGGATTTGTATGGATTACTATAGAAAACATTCATGAAGGGCCAACATAATTGTTATAACATCATTTTCCATACTTATGCTTAAGATGCATTGATTGGCCCTACTAGTTAATTTCCTTGCAGTTGTGTGGTAGTTGCGGACTTCAGTTTTCCTTAAAATACTTCCAAAACACATGTTTTCCATATATACATTACTTCTATTCTAGCAGTTGGTGTACATATGTAGGTTTCCTTCAAGCAACTCACATACATACAAAAATTCCCCATTAAAAACTAGAATATGCCTCTTTTGATGGACAAAATAGAAATGTTATTCGCTCAACATTTTCCATTCCTTGGTGGGACAAACAAAGAAAGATGGGAACGTTACTTGAAATTTCTAGCCTTATTGAAATATTCTAAAACTTTGAAGTATCTACCCAACAATTGAATACAACTAACATCAATCTAGTTATCCTATCAGTTTATCTATGTTAGTCATAAATATCTGTCACAAATCTTACAAACACACACACACACACAAACGCATACACAAAACAAAACAAAATTAAAGTGATTGATAAATGGTAAATTTGAAAATTTCAAATACATATCAGATGAAAAATAATCAAAACATGTAATCACACTCATGTAGAATAAAATTCAACACAAAATTCATTCTCTATGTTTAAAATATAAATTTATCAACATAATAGATACTATATAAAATACTACAAGTAAGAAAGTAAAGAAAATGATCAATATAAATAGGACACGAGATGGAAAGATAAGAAGAAGATCCCTCATTGAGTATGTTTGAAAATATTTTTCAAATATTATTAACTCAAACTAGCCAAATTAAAATAATCTGTGACAAGAGCCTCCTTTACAAATGCTAATGTTTATGAACCTTATAAGTCAAATTCAAGTAAAAAAGAAAAATAAATAATACTTGGCCTTGTTGTAGCTAGCTTAGTGAGACCCTCTGGACATTGGTATACTACTGCACAGAATGCCAATTATCAATATGACAAATATACAGCAGTTGTAATATCATGAATAATCAAAGTAAAAATACCTTACTCAACAAGTGAGACTTTTAGACCTCCATTCATCACTACTATTTAAAAGAAGCCTTGTAACAAGAGTTTTATGAGATCCAAATGCTTAAAATAACACAATAGATTATCCCAAAACTAAATTTATCAAACTAGATCATACCACAGTCTGTGTAAAGTTTGCTCCCATTTTTTTCTTTGAGCAAGTATTTCTAGTCAAGCTTCCTTTGAGATGGTTACAAAACTGTTTTATTTTACTTTAACTCCAAGTTAGAAAAATAAATTGGATATGTAAGTAGGAAAACAATTTTAATGTTGGACTCCTAATAAATAGGGAACATTCGATGTCTCAAGTTAGAGGGAGGACCCACATCCATATGTCATGATATCATACCATCATATTTCATAAAGAAAATTCAAAACATGCATGATAATCCCTTATGCTCTCCACATAGCCATGCATCATATAATGGTCAATTATGAAATTAACTCTCATTCAATAATTGCAAAAGATATATATGTAATATGCCCATAAAAAAAAGTGCATAGAAAATGTCCATGAGAGTTGATCACCAAAACCATCACAAAACTTCCACTAAAACCGTATATGAGCCCAAAACTGTATGAGTAGCTTAATAAGCCAAAATATATAAAGAGAAAACAATTTTTTTATGATTTGTTTCATTAATTGAAATAATTGGTTGTTGTGTAGATGATTTTGCAATTGTTTCATTAAACACAACCTCTATTACTTTATTTATTTCTTCCACATGTTGGATAATCTAGTAAGGAAACTGTTAATTCAATTCTCCTTATCCTTAATAATTTCTTATGACCTTATATTATTTTCTTCTTGTTCTTTCTTAGTTTATTTTCATCAAAAAATTATCAAGAGCATAAAACATGAAGATAAATGAAGACAATGAAAACAAAATGTAGGCTCTAAGTGGGGGAAAACCCCAGAAATATCTCTTCTCTTCTTATAGAATCAATTCAAATGATAAATCCAAGACCCTAAGACTAAAACCATTATCCCCTACAAGCACCAGGTTTTCCCTCCAATCTATCCATGAGATGCCATAATTCTTATTACAGGACCATAGTCTCCTCTTTTCCTAAAATTCACATCATATTACAAAATATTAGCTTCAGGAAGGTACACATGTCTTTTGATGGAGACTTCACATCCTCTTCCCTACAACTTTGCATATCTACCATATCTGATCCACAAAAAACTTTTGCTATAAGTGGAAGAACATGTTGGGCTATTTATAGTGATTCATGCGACCAAAAGGTCATGTCCTTTGGGCAGTCCAACCTGATCATCTTGGAGGGATGACCTGGTCTTGGGGATGAATTTATTCCTTTTAATACAACAAAATCCTTTTTCTTCTTTCTTTTAGGAAGCCTAAATGAGATTTTGACTCAAAAAATTTTCTTTTGACGTGAAAAACCCTAGAAGCATGAAGAATATGCTTAGCCTAGAAGACAAATCAACTTGAGCACGAAACCCATGCTTGAAAAATAATATTTTCTTTTCTTCTTTTTCTTTTCTTTTTTAGATAATATATGCACAATGGCATGAGTACAATGACAATTATGAAGACAAAAATGTTAAATTGTAGTAAGAAAACCCTTCATTTGACTTGTGCCTTAGTCAAATGGAGAAATTTGAATTTCCACCTCAATGGGATGACTTGAGTTGTAGTTAGTAGGATTGACATGGCCAAGTTACTCAATTAAGTTAGTCAATTCAATTTTGTTGGAAAGAAGTAGAGTTCTGCATGAGTTGATTGCTAAGATCTAGAAATCTAGTGGAGTTATAGTTAGTGAAATTCAATTATATAATCTCTAGTCATGAACAAAGTGAATATGAGTTTAGTTGAGTATTTGTAACTGTTCTTAACTCACTAATATCTTAGTTAACTAGTAATTTTTCTAAAAATAGCCCTAGTCATGCATTCAATTCGAATTGCCTAGTTAAGTGGAGGGAAAACGCATAATTTTATTTATTATTGTATATTATTGAGTGTACTAAATTTGCATGTAGCAGGTGAGGAATTCTCTAGGGATTGCGCAAGCAAATAGGAGCTCTTCCTATTATTTAGGGGCAGGAATTGTGCAAGGAATTAGGAGGAAGGAGGATTCATGTTTTTCCTAAGTATTGGGAAGAGAAGACTTAGGAAGAAGAGATCAGTATTGTAGTGTAGGTTGAGCTTCAAGGATTGAAGTTGTCATTATAATATATCATTTTTCTAATCTGATATAATACAAACAGAGGAGGGGTTTTTCCCAGTGAAAGAAATTATGTTTATTGTGATTGAATGATTTCATGTGTTTTTATTGTATGTTTTCCCTTTCATAGATTAAGTAGAATAAATTTGTGTCTATTGTTTTCAATCATAATTCATTAGCAACCACAAATTTCTAGTTATTTCTACACAAAACTAGTTACATTTTCCAACACTCTCTCTTAACTAGGGAGGTATTTAGAATTGTAGAACTGATACAAGGCATTTCTCGAATTGAAGAGTTTTCATAAGAAGAATCAGATTGGTAAGCCAATTTTTAAAGTCAACATCATGACCAACATTGTCAACATGGTACGGCCTTAACTTGAAATCTCTTCTCATATTAGAGCATAATGATGGGAGGCTTTACATGAGATACCACACTACCTCTTCAAGGTACATACCCATTCATATGTTCACTAGGTATGTCGTTTTTGGACTATTCTTATCTTGGATTCCCAATCCTCAAAGAATATTGATCCACTTCGACCACTCTTTTTTTGGTTACCTTTCAAATCCTCAAAGGGTTTTGACCAACAAGAATACTTCCTATTTTGGATTCTTTGTCCTCAAGTAGTATTAGTCTTAGATGTGTATCTAATCCTTCGTTCTCCATTCTCCCACCATGGCCTTCACTTAGACGTATGGTTGTTAGTCCTAGCCTAGTCCATGATACATGAAGAAGATAATATGATGTCTAACATCACTCCCTCTCAACTAGGGAGGATACCCCATTCCCTCTTAATCAGGGAATAGATCCTTGCTCCTTCTTCAACATATAGGGATACTTATTACTCCCCCTCAATCATAGAGGAGATTCTTACACTTCTTTTAAATTGGGAAGTCATAACCATAGGCTCTCTAAATTTTCTTCATAAGTGTGTAAACTACAAGTTCTTCATGGACATCTTCAAGTAGTAGCTTCATGGCAAAGTAGTAGCTTCATGGCTCCTCTTTCCTTTTGTATCTCACCATATTGAGCTTATTTCTTTCTTGATATTATGGATTCATCGTCTCCCTTTATTATTATGTGAGGGTTTAGGCCATCAACCTTCCATATCACTTTCCTCTAGTTATCATCAATGAAAAATAGATTCAATTGTAGATCCTTCTAAACATGAAAGTGATCTTCATGAACATTAGATCATCCTCTCATATTGCTACCTTTCAAATCCAAGATTGTGATGTAAACATATTGACTACATAACCCTTCAAGTATTGTTAAAATCATTCACTCAATTCACATGTCCTTTGAATCAAATTCAACACCAATCTTTGAACTTTCCTCAATTGTTATTATGAATTTCTGCAATATCCTTCCAGGTAGAAAAACAATATTTTAACTAGATAACCAATACCAATAAATATCAAAATCATATTTAACTTATTATGATGGCCCTTTCATCAAAGTATTTTCTTACTTGAATCCTTTCAAATCAACATCCTTTGGCATGATCCAACTCCATAATGTACAAGAATCCTTCTCCATGCATCTACTTTTAATCAAGGTACCCATGGATCGAACTTGATTAAAAAAATTCAATATCTTCCTTAGATTTGTCATTATTAACTCCCTTTCTTTTGTCTAGATACTATGCTTGATGTTGATAAATATCATTATATTTATGACATGCAATCTTGTGTGAGTGTCTTGATATTTATCCATGCCGAAGCATATCAAACTTCTTCTTTCAAACATCGAGTAATCACATGAAAGACTTACCGAGCACATTTTTATAACCAACTCTTTTTGCAAGATTCTTATAGATATGAACCCTACCCTAGAGAAGAGTTACTTAAAACATGTATACCTTTGCTTCTATACAACCATATAGCCATCCTCTCTTGAATGAGTTTTCTTCTTATACCTATCGAAGATAAGTTTCTTTTCAAAAGGAGAAAGACTTTAATTATGTCTTTCGCACTTCAACTAGACCATTTTCATTCTTTCATCCATTAAGACTATAGATTAGATGGAATCTATACTAGTCATAATGGTTCTTCCAAGAACCTTCCTAAATGATGGTTCATATAGGATCTTGATGATCCCTCTTTCCAATATGACTACCTCTAAAATTATATTTGAAAATGCTTAGATGAGCTATAAACATACAATATGGTTTCAATATTCTCATTCTTGTATGCTCGATGATTTGCTTTCAAATGTAGATTCTGGTCTTACTAACATATGCTTCTTTCTATGATACCATGCTTTTATGAAACCAAGGCTCTTCTAGAGAATGCAGCAATTCATGCTACTCTAATTTATACTTAATAAAAGAAAGACAAATCACATAATGAACTTGATAGAGATGGAGCTTCCTTCAATTGTAAAGATCCTTGGGATGTCCTAGAGATGGAGCTTATTGTGATGGTGGCATTTATTTCAAGTTTTGGTTAATGTTAGACAAAAGAGGATTTTTGTAATCACATATTCATAACAAACCATGGATATTGAGTCAAATTAATAGGTAATACCTTTCATAGACTAATATAGTACAAGGGGTTGGGAGGGAGTGTTACATAAACAAAAGAATGCACTTTCCACCACTTTTTTTAGGAATATGGAAAACCCTATGCTTCAATAAGGAATGGCATAAGTTAGTTAAAACTTGAAAAAAGAAAAAAAATATATAATGTAAGTAATGTTAAAGGATAAACCAAAAAAAAAATTATCACAAGAATTAGAACCAGTATTGAGACAACAAACTAGGTAGGGATTGTTAGTGACACCTTATGGAATTTTCAATCATTGGGTGGAACTACTATAATTACTAATAGGAAAAACACAGTCATTATCTTGAGGACGACATCCCTAAAAATCCTTGAGCACAACTTTCAATATTAGGTGGCTCTTCTTTTATCTTGTATCTCTAGGTCAAAAAATCATCTTCTCACCATTATTTAGAGCCAGAGCATTTGGTCACCCACCCAAGTACCTACAATTATCATTTCATTTGAAAAATACCTTCAAAACTAAGATGTGTAGAGTTGGATCCAGCGCTGCATCCACAACTGAATCTCCAAACTTGATGCTTGGTTTTCTTTAAGGAAGCAAAGAGTCTCTAGACATATGGTAGCGATTTATCTTGCTTACACTTGGCTCTAATCCCTCTATCTTAACACAATTAAAACTTAGGTTTTTCTTCCTTGATATTTGAGATATATCTATAGTCTTAATTATAAATTGGGTCTTTTCACTTTGTAGTGAATCTTCTCCATTTAATAGATTCAAAAATATCTTATAAAACAAAGAAATTAAGGAAAAATTTCATAGAGAAAAAATAATTCTTGAAATTTGACATTGACGCTTTTATTTAAAACATAAAAACTAAAATAATTTGAGATTTTCACTTTCCTTTACAAAATTTTAAAAATACCAATTTAAATTCATATAAATTTATAATGTGAAAATTATATTCATAAAAAATAAAACTCTTCTTTCTTTAAAATAAAATATCTATACATGTTTTTTCAAACAAAATAATTTGGATTTTTTATTCAGTAACACTAATGCTACAAATATAT
>APFE030669634.1:251303-273066 GCA_000404065.3 Pinus taeda | reverse complement strand
AAAATGTATTGAGATGGTAGATTAGGACAAATGAGGGGTTGAGGAGGGCATAAAGAAACTATGAATCCTCTTCAAACATTTGAAAACATTGAAAACCAAATGCATTCCCAAGACAAAGCACAGTAGTGTATTTTGTCCATTCACCTTGATTCATTTAGTTTTAGAAGAGAAAGATGGATTTGGATACATATAAAACATAAGAAAAACTCATTACAAAGAAGAAACAATACATAAACTCCCTGTCACAAGAATCCCACAAAAATAGGTGTGAAACCTGGTTTTATTCCTTGCCAAACTGCTGATACAAATGTTCAATGAGTGCCACCACTTCCACCAAAGTCCAACCTTTACAAATGACTGAAAAAACACATGATATAGACATCCAAACCACCTGTGCTACCCATCAGGGGTCGAATCCAAGAGATAAGGGGCTATTTCAACCATATCTAAACTTGGAACAAGAAAATAGGCAGTGGAACAGCTTGCCTCTAAAACCAAGGAAACTGATACATTCAATTTTAAACCACTTTTCATTGACGTATCTACCCCCTCATGTCATTTTACATCAAATTTACATCATATTACATCATTTACCATGCAAAATTTATCAAGAAAAGAAGAAGTCAACTATTGAAGAAACTAGGCGAATTTTGACTTTTAGGCAAAATTGACAAAATTTTGCTTGATGCGCAGCGCCCTAAGCCTAATGCGTGGTGCCGCTTTAGGGAAGTGTTTGGAGGCCTTCCACTTATCCAAATCAGGCCCAAGATAGCTTGTTAGAAATCTCTACCTGTATAGCTTCTAGAACATCTTGAATTTCTTAATTTGGAGTTGATTTGCCCCTTCAACAATCAATTCTCCCAAGACTATTTCTTGTGGGTCCAAAAAGTGGCAAAGAGGGCATTTTTTGAGTGTTTTTTGCCATTTTGGTGGCCAAGATCTTCTCCAAAATTGATGAAAATTTCTGGGTTTTCTTAATTTTTTATGCTAAATCCAAATCTATAAGTCATTTTTCAAGAGGATGCACCAATTCAATGCGTAGCACCGGTGGCGCTACGCATCAGCCGGAATTTTTTGTGTTTCTAATTCAAAAATTGGAAAATGACAAAATTGTCTCAAAATTTGCTCAGTTTTGGCTCAAAGCTGCATCATGGGTTACTTTGTTGGGCTAAAGTCACATCAGCCAAAATGTTGAGCTTTTCATCCTTCTTTTTTCCCTTTAAGGCCCTCCTTAATCTTGCCTTAAGGTGTTTGATCTTCTTGTTGCATACTCTATTTCGAGTCAAATAATGATGTGCCATATGCCTTAGCATCCTGTTGCCTCTATTTGCTTTCTTCAGAAGGCTCTCAAGGTGGATATTTACCCTTTCAAGCCATATCTCTCTATCATTTACCACCTCTTTTTCAACTTGAGTCAAGAGAACTGGATGCTCTTTACTACTTTGTCTTTGAATTTTTAGCATCTCTAAATCCATTTGGCTTTGTTTACCTTCTAACTGCTTATTCTCATGCGCTAGGTAATTGATAATATATCTTCCTCTATCTATCTTTTCCTCTAGCATGTTAATGTAAGCCTCTTGTTCTTTCAAAAGAAATCTTTGATAAAAAGAAGGGCTATCTAGGTCTATTACTTGAGTATGATGAGGTGGGGTAGGGGGCCGAGAGGGATGGATAGAGGACCTAGGGTTTTGATGTATGAGGGGTTTAGGGTTTCATAAAGGGATTAGTTTCTTAGGGAAAAAAGGGAAAGGGAAAATGGAGACAAGTGACAAGAGCTTGAAATGGTGAGAAATTAGGTAGAAGACAACTAGGGTTTTGAGTTTTAGGAGGCTAAAACCATAAGTAAAGCATAAAAACCCTACCTGAGATCAAAAGTGAGTTTACTTACTTGATTGGAAGAGAAATGCAGCAATGAGAATGATTTGAGGTGAAGTATGGTAGTTTTGAAGTCTAACTGGCCAATGCGCAACACTTTCTCACCAATGCGCAAAGTCTCTCTGAGGCGCAGCGCCAGTGTAAATTAACACAGGAAAAAATTTCCTGATTCGCAACGCCCCTCTGATGCGCAACGCCAGCCTCCTAATGTGCAGAGCCACTGTTCCTATGCACAATTCCAACTTCAAGGCAAGTATTGACTACCTTCTTGATGTTGAAATTGGGCATGTGATAGCTCGTTGGAAAGCTTGTCAAGTCTACTTTCTAGAAAATCTTGAATTTTTCAATTTGGAGTTCATTTTCCCTGCCAAAATTCAAATCTCCCAAGACTAGTCAAAATGTGCAGAATGAGGTTGCCTAAATGCAGAGTGTTGTTGGAGTCAACTTTTGAAGGTCTTACTCAAATCCAAATTGAGCTCATTTCATTGGAAATATCTCTCTATCTAGAGATCATTTAAATCATCAAGAAAGTCATTTGAACATCCCAACTAGGTGAAATCTTGGTTTTCCCAAGGTCACTCCAAAAGTGCATCAATCCTCTTGAGGCCAATGATGTTTTCAACATTTCTCCCAAACGATGAAACCTGTGTAAAAACTAAAATAGGTATTTCTTCTTGGGTCCATGATGGACAAAACCTCTCTCAAGTTTTTCATATTCATCTTTTCTTGATCATAAACATAGTTTGAAGAAAACCTATCCCAATATGTGGAACAGGGGATTTGTAGAAATGAAGGGAAATGAAGGGGATGAGGGGCTTATAAATTCTTGAGAAAATTTTGGGAAGTAGGGAGGGATGTTAGGAAGCAGGGAAAAGTGGACTTTCAAAGATTTAGTTAGGGGAAGGGGTCCAAAAGGGCAAAACACATGCCTAACCTAGAAAATTGTCAAATCGTAGCAATAAGCTAGGGTTTGTGGGAAAATGATGAATTGGAGGGATATCAGTGATGGGAATTGTTTAATAAGGTATATTAGGGATAGGGGAAGGTGTATGAACATTACCTTCAAAACCCTAGGAAAGGGAAATGGGTCTGCCCAAGTACAACTGAAGCACGAACAAGGTGTAAAATGACCCATTGGAACCTGAAATGATGATGACAACTCTTTGAATTGTGGTACACTAAGATGAATGGTAACATGGACCAATACCTAGAAGACTTTGGAAGGAGTGAAAACAACCCTAGACCTAATACCTAGTGACCAAATTTTACTTGAAGACTCACTGAAATGACAAAATTTGACCTTGACACCCTGAGACCACTTTGTAAGAGCATATTTGATCACTGATGGAAGGCTTCAAAGGCTGACACTAATAGCACCAACGGATTGACACGATGACTGGAACGATTGAATTGGAGTTGCACACATGGCTCAAGGGTGTAGTGAAAGCCGAGTTGCTAAACCTGCTCTAGGTACTGCATTACCACCGCGCCCCAGTGATCGTCTTTGTTATCAAGCAACTACTCTGCTTGGTGCATGATGGATGTTTGTGGCTGGAGGAGCCCATTCCCATCACATACCACTTGATTCATCGGATCATACGACTGCCTTACTCAGGGGAGGATCCAACCAATATATCAGAGGGAAAAGGTGGCGAGTTGGCTCTCGCAGAAGCGATGAAGAAGAAGTGGGGATATGCCATCTCCAACATTAACAACCCTGCAGTCAAATTTTCAACACAAATATTAGCAGGGAAGGTGATGCAGAAGTGTTGCACAGATGAAGTGCCCGGACCTGTGGTTGCGCTAGTGGCCCAATGCACTAAAAGAGTCCAATTCAACTGGGTGAATAATCTATGCGGTGAGTTCCTTGCGAATTGTCGTGAGGCATAGGAGCAGGGCAATATGTTCCACTACGCGTGGCTTTTGATCTCAATCATACTGGTGGCATGGGAGCTGCCCGAAGACAGCCAATTCCCTTCGATCGCACCAGAACTTCGAGAGGCAATGAAGTAGGCTTCATTGTGGGTGACCAAGGACGTGCAACGAATAAAAGAAAGAAAGATATTTTGGATCTTAATGGAAATGAATATCTGGATGGGGAGCAATCGCAAGCCGCAGTTTTCGCGCACAATATATGCCAGTTTGTAGAGCTTTGTAGAGTTCAAAGTGGATTTCCACCATGAATTTATCAGGGTGAAGAAGGACCCTATGAAGATATGGCATAACCTACCATATCTGCTGACTGATGATGTAACTGTCATAGTCCTCAAGTCTTGGCTACCGGAGTGGCATGCTCCAACATGCTCCGCAGTGGAGATGGACAAGTCCACCGCATAGCATAAGAAGGAAGAAACCAAGCTCCGAATTGTGTATCTAGCGGAGAAGCACAGAAAGGAAGAAGCATAGGCTAAGGCCCAAGCAGCGTGCAATGCCACAAAATTGGCGGAACAACAGAAAATAGGAGGAGAAGAGAGCGAAGGACAGAATTCGCCTTCACCCGGGAATTAGGCAAAAACAGAGACAGAAAAAGGTGGTGCGAACCCGCAGACAACATCCACCCAACTCAAGTCTCTGTGATCACGAGAGCAGGCTGTGCCACGAAAGAAAACCAAGGCATCAAAGACATCCTTTGACCCAATCACCCTCACTAAGGGGAATTTGCATGATATCAGAGAAACGGTGAGGGATGTCACCACGGAGGCCCTCCAACAATTCAAAGAGTAGCAATAGTTGGTATTGGGGGCTCTCTGGACAGAGTTGCATGAGTTGTAGGTTCGTACTCCACGGGCTAGCACAATGTCCACCAGCCTCACGATCGGGAGTTCAGCTGCCGAGGATATGTTGCGCACAAGGGTGACCAACATGATAGTGTTACCAGATGGGGCACTCACTACAGAAAAGGAGGCCGACAAGTGCACAATTAGCAGTTTAAAAGGGGTAGGACTGAATATGGATGTGCTCCCTCAGGATACGCTCTACCTCTTACAGGATGGAGTCACCACGGAACTCAGGGCCTGGGAGAGTCGTGCTTTGAAGGTGATGAGCGAGCAGCACATCAACATCGAGCAGTTGGGCTTGCAGCGCAACGAGGCAATGGAGTAGAACAAGCAAATACTACAGGTAGTAGAGGAAGCCTGTTGAATGGTCCTGGAGTTGGACATTCAAGCAGAAGAACCGATAGAGGCGCGCGTTCACAAGTTGGCCACAGGAGTGTGCGATTCTCGAGTAGAGATGGCCCGGGTTCAGTTGGAGTTAAACCTCTAAATTAGAGAATTGTAGTTGCGGGCTCAGCCCTCAACACCACTGGAAATTAGGGAACAACGTACCATCATTGTTACAACAGCAATAGCGACGGTCGACAGTGCAGTAGCAGACTGCATGCAGCTTTTTAAACTATCATTTGAGGTCCTCACCACCCTGCAAGAGGACCTGAATGTAGAGTGGCTGGAGATAGAGGCGTGCGAGCTACAACAATAATATGACAAGTTCAAAGGGACCGCACAGACAGTTACCCTTACATAGAGGCTCGCACGGATGCGAGAGGCAAAGGTGATCAAGGAACAGGTGGATGCTGCTTGACATAAAGAAGCAGTCTTAAAAATGCGCTTATAGCCATGGATAGACGAGGATTATGCAATCACAACCTCCATTGAAGGAAATCTCGTGCAACTACAGGAAAATTAGCAGAATATTCGGCACAACATTTCGGCAACAATCACCAAGCAGCGCAAGGAAGAAGTCCAACAGGTGGCCACTCATTGTGCTGCCCAAGTTGCGGCGATCCAAATGGAGCTGGGAGGTCTTCGTGCTAAGATCTTCACACCTACAAAGTGGCTTGAGGGTGAGTCATGATGTTTGTGTTGGGGGCATGTTGGGGGCGAGATCCCCCAAGGGCGGTTTTGGGGCTAAAAGCCCATATTTTGGTCATAATTTTGTAATCCAAGTGTAAACACTCCACAGTTTGTGGTCACGGAGTGTGTAGATGTTAAAGAGTAACATCGTTGTCCACCCTTATTTTGGAAATGTAATGTTGGTTGTAAAAGATCTACCCATGGTCTGCAGACTATGGGATTGTATAAATAGAGCTAATCTCTAAGTAGTTAGAGGAATCAATATACCAAGAAAGATCGAACATGTATGAGAGATAGCTCTGAAGTAGAAGTCTAAGTCTTGGTTCATAGCGTAGGTAGAGGCTCTGTAGTTGAGTGCGCAGAGGCCTAGAAGTCCATAGTTGAGTGCACAAACCCCTGCAGCTAAGTGCATAGGGTGGGTCGAGTCTGTAATGGTTTCGAATTATCAATAAAGTGAAATATTCTACAATTTATGCATCGTTATTTCTTGTTTATGCATATGGCTATATTGGGTATGAATTTCACTTATAATTCTTATATGATGTGCAAATATATGTAATTGTGTTGGTTAAGTGAACGCAAGTAAGAACATCTATTTACACGAAGCTAACTAAGATCTATTAATAAGACAAGTAAGATACTTAGCGTAGTTTGGGAAATATCACAGCTCACTACCCTAGTAACGTGAAAGTATATCAGCCCCAGGTTAGGGTTGTGCAAAAGCCAATTGTACCCTTTCGCGAAGGTACTAAAGGGTGGAACAGAGGGATAAGCAAGCTGCACAAAGGCAGGTATAGTTGGAATAAACCAACATCGCATCCATCTCAAGGGTGCAGAAACTTGGTTCCAGCATCCCCCCATACTACTTCGGGTGAGATTTCAATCCGTGCTCCACGGGCTGATGTTGAAAGGGCCAGTAGTGTAGGGATTTATTTGGCTAACTAACGTTGGACCTAGGTCAAGCCCCCATAATCCAACAATTACCCCTAGAACTTACTTACTTAGCTTCTTTTTATACAATCCCAAGGTCCACGGACCATGGGTGGATCTTTACAGCCGACGTGATTCTTTACAAAACAAGGGCGGACAACCCTTAATGACTCTTGACATCTTCACGCTCTGTGACCACAAAATGCGGAGAATTTACATTTCTTTATACAAACTTCAGGCCTTCTACCCCAAAACTTGGGTTTTTAACCCCAAAATTGACCCCCAGGGAACTCATTCCCAACAACCATCTAGGAAGGAGAAAAAATTGTTCCCAGCTAAAGTATCAAGGAGTTGATCTATGAAGGGAAGGGGAAAATGGTCCTTCTGGGTAGCCTTATTGAGGTCTCTATAGTTTACACAAATTCTCCGTTTCCCGTTTTTCTTAGGGATGACTACTAATAGGGAGACCCACTGGCTATCTAAGATGGCGTATATAAAGTTTACATCCAACAATTTCTGTAATTCTTGTTTCACAATATCCCTGAGGTGTGGATTTAACCTCCTCTAGGCCTGCCGAATAGCACAAGAATATTTCTCAAGATAAATGTGATGGTTGCACAGATTCAGATTGATGCCTTTCATATCTAAATATTCCCAGGAAAAAGCTTGTTTATATTTACGAAGAACCTAGATTAATTTCTTTCACTGTTGATTTTCCATATTGACATTAATATTGAGGGATTTTCCTAGTTCAATCTCGATTCGCATATTATTATGGACAACAGTTGTGGGAATGTGATTATTGTTTTAATTCTCTAAGGGGTCTCCTCGTGCTTTACTATCAGGTATAGCTTTTAGCATTCATCATGTTGGATTTTTCATAACAGTTGGTTCATTAATAAAGTTATTGATTACATAATCTCCTATTTGATTAAAAACTCCAAGGGCCTCATCCAACGTAAGAGGAGAGCACATATTTTCTTCTAGATCTCTCTGTGGGTGTAATTGGAGACTTGTAATAGGCAAACTTGGTTTAGCAAGAGGATACAAAATAAGTTTTTTAATAGTGTTTCCTTTGGTAATTGTCATGCTTCCTATTCAACATCCTATATATGCATCTACCGTTACTAACCATGGTCTTCCTAATATCAAAGGATGTCAATCCAATCTACTCCTTGGGTTAATAACTAGGAAATCCATGGGGTATTCC
Source organism: Pinus taeda (assembly GCA_000404065.3). Classification (NCBI taxonomy): domain Eukaryota; kingdom Viridiplantae; phylum Streptophyta; class Pinopsida; order Pinales; family Pinaceae; genus Pinus; species Pinus taeda. Next base: position 265,200 of record APFE030669634.1, on the reverse strand, counting down.
CAGGAATCTTCAAAGACAGTAATATCTTCTGAAGTACCTTCAGGTTTAATGACTGATCTGTCAGCTAATTCTAACAGGGTTGAGGTTAGTTTTAAGGCCATAATACCCAGAATATTGCAAGTCTCATAAGTCAAAATATTAATATCTACTCATATGTCTACCAATGTGTTCGGAAATGTGCAACCTTGTATTTGAAAAATTACTATAGGATTTCCTCGGTCTTCATATTTGATAGGTACTTGTTTACCTAAAATAAGATCAGATAGTGTTCTTACAATGTGAAATGTTGGTGGATATTTTGATTTCCTCCCAAGCTTTTTTCCACATAATTCTTTGATCGTTTAGCGTAAATTGGAATGTCTCGTATGGCCTTTAGGAGTGGCATTTTTATACACAAATTTTTCAATTCCCCTACAAGATCAAAATTAGGATAGATGGTTGGTTTAGCTATTGTAAGTCTTTCAGGAAATGGAGGAGAATTAGTTATAAATTTATCATATTTTTTCTATTCGACTGTGTCTCCTACCAGTTCTGTTTCTGAAATAATCACAGTCGAAGGGTTTGTTACAATTTATTTTTCTTTATCATTTTCTTGTTGTCTATTGGTATTTTTTTCTTCGGGAGTAATGACATGTCCTAACCTTAATCAGAGCTCATTACTAGGGGATTTATTTCATAGTTCGTATGTTCAATGATTTGTATATACTGGATAGGTCTCTTATTAGGATTAGGATTTGGCTGAGCCGGCAAGTGAGGATGCATCGGAGGTTGAGGATTTGGAGGCAACTGAAATGGAGCTTGCAGTGTAGGTTGAGATTGAGGGATCATCCCTATAGGTGGATTAAACAGTCCCGCTGGGCGCTGCCAATTGTGAGGCCATGTTGGATTTTGCGCAGATGTATTAGTCCATTGTGAGGGATAGGGATTATTAGTTGGATTTTGCCACAATGGGGTGGGATATTGTGATTTTGCTTATACAGGTCCAACGAACGATTGATTTGGCCAGGGCGATGTCGGATACATTTGGGATTGTCAAGCAGAATTAAAGGATGGTTGCCCCATCCATGTAGTTCCAGGATTCTGTTGTTGAACATACTGCCCAAAATAAAACAAAGAGGGATCTTGCATCATACCTGAAGGATGAGATTGCCATTGTCGACGCTGAGCCATAAGATATGTTGGTTATGTTTACTCCTCAACTTCTTTAAACATGGTTTTTAATCCCAGAAGTGATAGACAATGATCTATCAAATGATCTTTAGTGAAGATAGCACATGTTTGAACCATATCCTGGGGTCACTCACTTTTACTGTGTTTCATTTGGCAATGTGGATATAATATTGATAATTATCATTCTGCTTCATCTTGTTTTTGTTTGGCCTACAAAACATCTATCTGTGTAGTCAGTGTGCCCAAAATATCAATCTTAATGATCTTCTAAAAGGTTACCAATTTCTGTTCGTGCTACACCTCCACGCAAAGTTTCGCTGATTTGGGTGAGGGGATCTCGTACTCCAGATCTGGCTAATGTGCTACCACATGAACACTTGATACACAATTTAACAGTGTTATCATATTCTTCCTAATAAATATTGCCCTATCCCATTAAATTCGTTGTTTCTATCCACTCGTCTTTCATGCCTTTTATTAGAGAAGCTTTCAGTACTTCTTTTGGTAAGGTAGCATAGGGTGATCTCTCCAAGTTGTACTGAAATATCTCAATATAATCTTCCAAGGTTTCACTATCTTTTGCAGTCCTTTTGAAAATTTCATCTGTTAAATCCCTAGATCGACAATAATTCTGATACTTAGTGAGAAAATATTTTTTCATCGCTTCCCAAGAATCTATAGTTCCTCCTCCTAAACCCATAAACCACCATAAAGTTTCTCCCTTCAAAGTAGAAAGAAACAATTTCAGTTTTTGAGGATCGATGGTATAATCATATCCTCTGCACAAAACATCAAATTTGAACAAAAAGGCATCAAGATGCTCTGAAGTCATCCCATGAAGAGTCGGGATTCTTTGTAATGGGATGGCTTTCATCAGATCATTTTCCACAAGGTCAACTATAGGATATTCCAGTGTCAAGGTCTGGGCATGTTGTGGTTGGTTTTCCATCCGACTGAAAATTCGCCAAAAATTTTCAGGGATTTCGTGATCAGGAGGTATTAATTAAGCAGGAAGATTATGGTTACTATTTGATTCTCGAGGGTCTTTATTGCACTACTTAAACCTAGGTTTTTAGAATTTTTTCTTTCAACCAGAATCACAGGGGATCCAGATTCAGGTAATCATGGATCCGTCTCAGCAAATCATATTGTTTCTCCACTAGTCTCTCCTTCTCCTTCTTTTAGGTTACAATAATCTTCTTCTTATGAAGGACTAGAGTGTTGAATATATGTTCTTTGAAAGCTTTGCTCCGATCCTTCTGTTTTACTGTGAATCTCAGCATGGGCTAGAGTTGGTGATTATGTTGCTCGAGGGATTACAATAGAGCCCTTCCCATATGTTTTTCTAGGTCCTACTGATGCTTGAGATTCAAGATTCTAAATAAATTCGTCTATAAAAGTTAAACTCCCAAGATTCACCTATCCCTGGGTTTTTTTGGTCTTTGGTAATGGTTTTTGTTCTACAGCTACTTGATTCCTATTTTTCTTCTTAGTCATGCACACTTACATAGCTCAGCGTATCAACTGAAAGTGGGTGCTAGGAACAATCTTTTTTATTTTTTTGTGCGTAGGTTCTTACCTTCCATCTTCAATGCCCAGTCCTCTCAGAGACAATCTATCACTATTTTGACACCCTCCCCGGCAACGGCACCAAAATGTTGGGCACTAAGATGACTCCTAGAAATCAACTTAATCTTACCTTCATTAATTTTGTCAAATTGAGATTCCTCTTTTATTTCAAGGCTGTCGGCACCGTCTATGCAAAGATAGAATTCTAGATTATAAATGTGTGTGAGGCTATTACTACAAAAGAATCACAAGAAATACTAAACCTTATCCAATCATTATAGACGCAAATTGTTCATAACAACAAATGTCTTACTTTCTACTACTAGAGTTTCAAGATTCATAAAATAGATCTATCCTAGGTCACCAACCACTTTATCTATTTTAGAATGCTCTCAACAAATTACATGCATAAGTAAAATTACTTAATACATACTACTACTCTGAAATATCGCTTTTCCAAAGTAATTCACGAAATTCACATAGACAAACCTTTAAGCTTATGTAACTAATTCACGCGATTCAATCAACAGTCTCAGGAAATATACAAAATAATTGTAAAGAATAAAGTTCAATCAATCATCTGCTATGAAAAGGGAACAACTACTAACACAACCAATATCCGTATAGTGAATAACCAGATGGTAATGATACAAAATAGATAGTAGATCCTCGAGGGACTGGGCCCAAGGTCTCTAGAAGAACTGCCTTGAGGAAATTCAATGCAACAAAACTAAAACTAAATCTTTAGTGATTTCATTAATATAAAAATTATTTATAGAACAACCTGTAGAACTTCAAGATCGATTTGTTGTTCACAGTTTCACAGTAAAGTTCTGTCCTTGTTTACTTTTTACTTCAATCAAATATATTACATCAAAATACTAATAATGGAGTTATCTTGAGAATTGAAAGATTCCCAGGATTGCTCATCCTAACAATAAGATCCTCCAATAGTAATTAACATCTTCTTCAGTTGTCCTTCACGATTATGTGTGTGCCTTGAGCTGATTTTGCCATAAATAAGGTAACAGCTTGTTCATGCTTAAACACTTTGCATTCGTCCAATGGAACAAAAATTGTTAATCATATCATTATCCACACCCATTCACTTAAATTAAAGCTATATGGTATCTAAAATACTTAAATTAATGACAATACCATTACTGATTTTCATTACCCTTTTCTTCTAAAATTATTGCAAATTAACAATAAAATTCTTGAAAAACATAATATTAACTAAGAAAATAGAGAGAAGAAGCATACCATTTCCATGGCCCAACACAACCTTCCCCCGGTTTCTACAGCTATCCACAACTGTGATTCTTATGGATTGTTTTTGTTGACGTTGCCCGCAATCTGGTTATTGCTAGCATACGCAACCCTTTCGTTGTGTTATCCACTTCGTTCCATTCAATCTATGGCCACCCTTACCACAACTGACCCCACTCAACCTGTCTTTCCCGTCCGATACATCGCTAAATAATTCCACTTTTGTTCTGTGCGCGTTACTGTCCATTATGTTTCTTGTCCACTAGCCATCGTGGGTAGTCCCATTACTTTTATCTCACCAACCACATTAAAATTCACAAGGCCCTAAAATTGCAACCATCATGCCCCCTTATTGGCCGAATTAACTATCATCATTGTTGAAATTAGTCGCCAAAAGAAACATAAAGAATAAAATATACGCCACCAATATTTTTAAGGACGCCATATTTAATATCAAAAAAGAAAAAAAATAAGCAAACAAACATGACATTCCCTCTCTGAAAGTTTAATAGTTTTGTTTAATTGTTGAATTCGAGGGATATATATAAAAATCTACAAAGTTATTTTAAAAGGGAATACATTATTATAATCTCAAAAAAAAAAATTGTTAAGAAAAAGCTCCTTAATTATAAAAGGTCATTTAAGATTTTAATTAAAAGAAGTCATTAAAAAAATGTGTGAAGAAAAACGATAGTTAAGGATTCATTATTAATATATATTAAAAATAAAGTAAAAATGAAAGCGAATTGTAGAATGTTTTCCTATAAGGGCATTTTAATCACCCATCATGTGTTACTTACATTAAAATGTAATATCCAATTGAAAAATGTTACATTAAAATGTAATATCCAATTGAAAAATGTTATATCATTATTAGTACAAGAAAATATGAAAATTACATAAATATCAATGTGGCAAATCGACTATTAATTTCATAAGTCAATTTAGGAGAAACAAGAGAATATGAAATTAAGTATTTACAAGCAATAATAGATCATTATGAGTACATATCACATTTTTGTGTTGTACAAATGTATGACAGAGAGGTCGACATAACTTTTGGTCGACCTTAGTTTAAATAATTAGGTATGTTCATGTTAAACATAGAGAAAGCAATTTTGACGTTTTCTTATATGGGAAAGATGATCACATATAGAGACATGACAATGAACTCAGAATCGATAATTCCCTCATCATAAGACTTTAAATATGTTAGCAAATTGATGCCTCAAAAGAATCAAAAATAATATCGGAGAAACAAAAAGAGTTTCAGGAGGTCATATCCAATAAAAACAAAGAAAATTATTGTTTAAAAGATCATATTTAGAAACTACCTGCACAAGTCAAAAAGTCTAAAACTAAGAAGCACAAATTAGAACAAGAAAAGGAAAGTTTCGACAAGAAGCTCAACGAAAATCTGTCATAGAAATGAGAGGAAAATCTATGCTTAAAGAACCTTAAAAAAATTTGATTAGAACAAATCAAGTGTTTAAAAGATGAAAAGCTTGAATGCCAAAATAAAGTTGACTAGAAAATGAGGAACTCTTACATCTCAAAAATCCTAATCTGAGTCTACTCACTAAAATTAAGAAAGTTAAAAATGATAAGAAATAATTGAACAACAAATTAGAAGAATTTATCATGAAATAAGTGTCAAAGTCTTCAATCCAAGTTGAAGAAGAAGATACGAACACTGACTCAGTCAATATCACAAATCAAGAAAATGACAAACCAATTGAAGGAAAAACATATTTAGACGTTGCAGTTCATACAATGGAAATTCCAAATGAATATTTTGTAACCAACTCAACAACCTGAGTACCTGAAGTAAATCAGAAAATTGCCACACACTTGATAAGGGAAACTCAAACCAAAATAATTCCTTATTGACATCTGAATCATAAGATCATACCACTCAATTAGTCTAAGTATCTGTATGAATCAAAACAAAAATAACAAACTCATGTTCTAAAGAAGAATGATGTCAGTGCAATCCAGACTAAAGATAACAAATTATCCCAAATATCAAGTAATTGCAAAGTTTCATAGAAGATTAATTTAGGATGGTTCTATGCCTTCCCAGTGCGACAATATTTTTATCACTTAGAGGATCCTATCATCTTGTATCAATAAAGATGACTACTCCGATAATTCTTAAAAGATGTGAATATATGATACGCTTGTCACAATAAGCTTTGAGGACAAAGCTTTTCGAAGAGGAAGGAAATGTTATGAATAAAATATATACAAATAATATAAATAATGAATAATAATTAACTAGTAGTGAATAGGCATGTCTCTAAAGACATGAACTTTTGTAAAAAGGCACCTTTCTAGGTATATAAGTAGGCCCTCACCCTCATTTGTAATCATCTCATATATTATGTACATTTTTTATAAGATATTATTTTTCCTATCATGGATATTTTACATATATAAGATCTTCTGAGTATATTGTTGCATATACGAACAATCTTCATTACATTGGTATCGGAGCATAAACGAACTTTCTTCATTACAATTTCAATGCCCTAAACTAGGATCAAAGAAAAATCCAATAAACCAACATCTCTAAAGAATTGTATCCAGAAACCATATCATGACCCTATTGGCTGTGAAGATTCCTAGTTTAGTTCATGGCATAGAGAACAAGGCCACAACCCACCTCAATAATCAACTTCTAACAAAGTATTTGATACCTTTGCCAATTTTTTCGCATTGATAAAGCATCAAAAGTCTTCATCAATCACAACCTGGTGATGTTAAGTAGCTATAATAATTCCTTCTAAGTTTATTGCTCATTACTTAAAAATCCTTAGCTTCCTTCCAAGTTTATTTCTCTTTACTTAACAATCCTTAGAAATTTTCATTGAATTGTTAGAATTTTACCATATGTAAGCAATAGCATATAATTATGTTCCTTAATAACACGTCATTCAATTTCCATTTTTGAGTGCCACATCATTTGAAGTGATCATTAGTATTTCATAAATTTGTGCTTGTATCTATTTCACTTGAAAAATCAACAACTAATGCTCACATAGCCTCTCTTATGTTCCAAACAATTTTAATACACTCAGAAGAATATATTATGAAAAATATTAAGAAATTCACTCACACAATAAACAAACTTTCAAATGTTGAAATGAGAATCCTTTGATTAAACAGTTTGAAAATAAAGTGCTTCAAATATACAAATTATAAGTATTTTATTCCTGAAAGTGATCCCTTCATTTAACTAGCTTTCTAGTTTTTATACAAAATTACAAAATAATATTTGGTTAAAAAACAAAAATATAGGATCTCAATGATAAAAAAGAAAAAATTCTCCATTGTCCAATCTAAATCTTGAATATGTTCCCTTTCCCTATATTATGTTGAAGTAGTTGAGTAATTCATGGAACTAGATTAACAATTTGTTCTCAGTTTGACCTAGTTGGATAGCTATATGATGTCATTTTACTATACCTTGAATCCAAATCAAAATACTTTCAATAATTTGTCTTAATAGGAAAAGTGATCTCACTTGGAAGTGAATGTAAAATTCATCGGTGAGCTTATCCACAATCTTCTCACCCTTCAAGGCTCTTGACATATCAAAGAATTTACCATCATTTGTTCTGTGCCAGATTAAAATTTGTTTATATACATCTAGATGTATTAACTTTCCATTCAAATCCCAATAGGAAGGCATACCTAACATTCCTCTTAAAATATCAAACCTAGTATTAAATCAATTAATTTGTTTTGGACCAATATGCACTTTGTTGAGCCTCCAAAATTTCCTTTTTTTTTTATAGTTTATCTCCCATTTTCACCCATTTTGTCACTTATTCTCATATCATTATACCTCTACCATGAGTTAAGAAGTCATTTGAGCCATGCAAATACATCAATAAGTTGAATGTCCATTATTATCTCAAATCTATATGTTTTTCTTTGTATAATTGGTTTGATTAGACATAAGCTATCAAATTGTGCATATTCTGTAGTGCCTCTAACATTCGGTAGTTGAATCAAAGGTTCTATATGATCTCATGTGTTATAAATCAGTCAAAGTATGTGGAAAGCTTCTAACTATTTTGGAGATCGTGATCCACTATTAGCCATATGTGGAATTTCACAAGTTCAACACATCACTCAAGTCAAACCGTCATTCAACCAAGTTATGGTGCACCTATAGGAAGAAAAATATCAAGCAAGTGAGGTCTATATCAAGTGAGAGAGATTCAAGAACAAAGATTTGATGATAAGGATATACTGAAGCAAATAATGTGTCCCTTCACGATTCGCTTCTCTAATAGAAAATTGTGAGAAGGAATATTCCTCTTTAATTTGAAAAACTGAGGTATCAATTTAGATTCTAAATGTTAGCCAATAGATCCTTGAGTTGTTAGTTTGAAACTCTATATAAATGCTTCATTTGTAAGTGAATAGACAATTCTGATGTTTATTTGTATCTACAAAATTATTGTATTTGAAACTTTGTTTTATGCACTTTAATAATAGAGTCTTTGTTATGGTATTGCTATAATATTTGGTGGCAATTTTAATATTTTGATATGGAGTTCTCTCTTACTCGTACATCTTAGAAGGCCCCCCCTGTAGAATTGCAAGATAGATAGTATAGTTGTCATTTTATTTATTATGATTTGTTTCATGTACAAGATCTAGATTAATGTTATTTTCTATTTCGATATTACATGCTCTAATTATTATCGAGATTGATTATGCTTTTCACTCATTTGTTTCTCTTTATTTTCCATAGTTTGAGTGCTTGAGTGAAACTAAAAACAACCAAAAATATTTATTTAGTTGTTTCTTAATTTGCTTAGTCTGATATTTGTAGATAATTGATAGTCATTAAAGGTTCTAATTTGATATGCATACATTAGTAATCTCATTACACTACTTTTATTTTTTAGTATAGGCTTCCTTTACATTCCATAGTTTAGAATTCATTGCTTTCATAGTATGAAATCGTTTTCTTTCCTATAACTAGAATTTACTACTTCATGTTAGATTTAAAATTGTCAAATGAATTCTTACAGAATATAACTTAGCATAGAATCATGTTTCTCTTTCCTAGAGTATAGTTTCACTGCTTTCTAGATTAATTGGAGTTTCATAGAGTAGATTTACTTTCATGATCAATAGAATAGATTTTCTTTCATGTTTAATGGAATAGAATTAGACTTTAGTAATTTAAAAAGATTTCATAGTGTAAAATTAGAATAACATTGTCATTTCGATTCAATAGATTAAAATTTATTTTTCAAATTCAAAATTTTATTCCTTTTATTCCCTTTTGAGAAAGAAAGTGTGTGCGTGTTCATTTTAGATATCTTAATGTATAGGTCCCATTATATTCACTTCAATAGGTTAAAATTTATTTTTGATTGAGAGGCAATTCCCTAGCATATATTGTGCAAGTGTACTTCACAAGTATAAAAATATGGATTGATAATTTAATGACAAGTAATTTAACTAACAATTAAATTACCCAACATTTTTGGCGTCATTGCTAGGGAAGTATACATAGGTGTTTATTTTGAATTGAAGATGTCTTTCTCTTTATACGACGATGTTTAGGATGAGCGGTAAGATGCAAGGTAAGAACCTGCATATCATGATTGTGGGGTTCTTCCTAACCATAGCTATTTTAATTGCATATCATATTATGTGCATTCATGCAAAATTAAAATCCATATTAAAATCATTTAGGATGCATGTATACAGAACGAGATTCTAGGGGTAGATTCATTAGAGGATGTATCTTAATTCCATCATCACCACCCACCCCCACTAGATCATGTGGTGATGTAAGAACCACATTAACCTCCATCTCACATATTCCATTTTTTACAGGTAGAAATAGACTTCTCGAGGTACATAGATTGGAAATTATACCTAGAGAATCACCAACTTCATCTACATAAGAAGTGGTAAAAGAGCCTACATCTATAGATGAAGGAGTCATCTTCCTTTCTTCAAAAGGTGAACAACTAATTACATAAGAGTTAAAAGTGCTTAGTGAGGAAGGAGGAGAAGAGAAATCTTTTCCTGAAGTACCATTGATAGAGGAACCAGAGGAAGACAATCCAAGTAAGGAACCTTACATAAGTGCTAAAGAATCAACAATGGCAGCAGGAGAATGAGAGATTCATAATGGAGAATAAATACCACTAATTTATGGAGGTAGAGGTGGAGGTAGAAGACCTCGGAGAGGTGGTAGAGGTGGTCGAGGTGAAAGAGTAAGAAGAGGAAATGATGGATATTATCACGAAGAGGATGATCCTTTTGGAGTCCCTATTCAAGACACTGATACTACTTATATTATGAATAATATTTCTCCATATATTATTCCTAACTTTCATGGTATGACAACTGAGGATCCGAAAATATTTCTCTTTGAATTTGAAGGATTATGTAAATCTTATGATTATTTGCTTGATACTCAAAAGATGAAATTGTTTCCAGCCACATGGAAAGATGGAGCTCTTAAATGGTTTATGGGTCTAGGAACTAATTCTATAAGGACATGGGATGAAATGAAAAATTATTCTTAGAGAAATACAAGGATTATTGCATAAATCATGACGTTGGAGAAAATGTTTTTAAAATGTCTCAAAAAGAAGATGAAATTCTTGAAGATTTAGTAGAGAGATTAACATATAATTGCATGATTCAGGACTTGACACATTAAAAACTCTCTTACTAAAAGCCATAAGGGATGCATCGATTTTTCTTTTTAACTTAATCAGTAAAGGAGATGTGTCCCAATTAACTTTTCAAGAGATTTGTGAATTGTGCAAACATATTTCAAGAGGAAAGTCAAAATATGGCAAGAGCCCAAGAGATTATGTTATGACAAGAGTAAGTAAATATGCATTAGGAAAAGTAAATCGAGCACAAATTGGTAATTTGCTTGAGAAATTTCAAACTTATATTCTTGATAAGATTAGTTAGAAAATCAATATGATAAGAATCCAAAACAAGAAAAAAGTTGAAAATGTTTCTTTGCCAATATTATGTCCTAGAAGTAGAAAGAAACATGCATTATGAGAATGTCCTCTTGATAGTATTTAAATTTGTGTTATTTGCATAGAGACACATCATACAAAATATTTCCCTTCAATACTAGGATTAAAGGTGTTCTACTAAGAACAAATTGGGACAAGTCAAACTACATAAAAACTTTGCTTCTCCTAGAAGACCTTGGAAGCCTCGTCAAATAGGTATGGCAAAAGATCCCAATGCACAATTTCATTATTATACATAGTCTAAAAGTAATTGGAACACACCCTTACCATGGAAAACTTGACCACCTCAACCTCAAATCTCATATTCGTCACAACAATGGAAAGGTTCCTATGATAGAAATTTCCAATACTGTCAATCTTTTCAACAATATGCTCAATACCAACCTTAGTATTATTCTCCACCCCTGCCTACACAAATTTTCCAACCAAAATTGACTACAAATTAACCCTTTCCATTACCATCCACCTCATTTCCTAAAAACCCAAATCAATTACCTGCACAGCCACTTCTCGATCCCAATAATAAAGCACCTCAACAAACCAATTACAATGTTGAAGTCCAAAACTTTCATGCTTACATGCTAGCTCATCTAGATTTAAATGATTTCCAACTTAGATTTCGTCAAGTTTTACAAAAGAAAACATCCCTTGTTATCATTCAAGAATACAAATAGGATAAAAATATTGGAAAAGGAAAAGACTTTTCAAAATAAGACATTCCTACACAAATAGATGACAACAAAATGATACCAACTCCTACAACTCCTCTAGCTATGAAACCTTTTATTTTCTTGTAAAATCCTCCCTTTCTATGTTGGGTTGTGTTATATTCTTTCCACGATTAGCCCACGTAGTTAACCGGGGGGTTAGAAGGGGGCCAAATCCCCCCCTTCGTTGCACCAATTGCGTAGCGAGGGGAGTCACAGGGGGTTTGAGGAGTGTAGGTAACCCTGCTCTATGGGGTCCGAGGCACCGCCCCAAAAATTTTGTTTTTGGACCTTATATTAGGTTAGGCGGACCTACCTATGGTTTTGTGCATGTTTTTCGCACATGGTTTTGTATGCGATGGTTTTCGGTCCATGGTATTGGATGCTTCATCATGTATAAATATATATTGTAACATTGAAAGGAATATAATGAAAAATCAAGCTGGTAGTCCCAGTTTTGGGATCCAGGGGAAAATATTTATGTATATGTGTTTTATGTGTTATGCTCTTGCATTTCTTATTTTCTATGTTTTAGAATTCATATGTAGGTAATTTATGTATGGGGTTACAACCTACATTTGGTATCAAAGTTGTTTTGGCTTCAAGGGAACACCTTTGTTGCTGAAGGGTTTTGCTCAGGCCTGTGGTAGACCCTGTTCAGTGGGAGATCTGCGAGATCGATTCTGGTGGTGAAAGAAGATGGCGTGCAGTGGAAAGACAGAGATCGAGAAATTTCATGGTCGGAGTTTTGAGTTGTGGAAACTCAATATGGAGGATTTGTTGGTGGATAAAGATCAGCGAATCACAGTAATCTAGGTACTAAACCAATGTGAGTGTCTTATGAAGAATGGAAGAAGTTGGATTGGAAGGCAAAGAGCACAATATGATTGTGTGTCTCAGATTCAGTATTGTTGAATGTATCAAGGGAAGCTACGGTGAAGGATTTGTGGGACAAGTTAGGGACTTTGTACCAATATAAGTCTCTGGTGAATAAATTGTTCCTACGGAAAAATTTGTATAACCTGAGGATGAAAGCTGGAGACTGAGTGACAGAGCATATGAATGTGTTTAATACTGTGGTAAGTTAGTTATTGTCTGTTGATATCAAAATTTTAGATGAATGCAACTGCCTTGCAATTTGATGAAATAGTTTCATCCTTGCTGATGGAGGAGATGAGATGGAAAAATATGGAGAGCCAGAATCGTGATTCCTTGTCTGTACGAGGATGTTCCCAGAACAGAAACAAAAATAAGTCATCGAGTGGGAGATCTAAATCTCCAGGAAACCCTGTAAAGGTGGTGTGATGGAAATGCAGAAAGGAAGGGAACTACAAAAGGGATTGTAAATCTAAAGCTCCTAACAAAGGAAAGGGATCTGATGATGCTCCTTCTGCAGAGGCGAAAACCACTTCAGATGAAGGTGGGGATGTGTACTTGGATTCTTCAAGTACACATGTAGATCATGAGGCATGGTTGATTGACTCAGGTTCATCCTTTCACTTCACTCCCCATAGGGAATGGTTCTACGAGTATGAGAAATACGATGGTGGTGATGTCTTCTTAGGGGATGATAGGAAGGCTAGAATCATTGGTCACAGAAAATTAAAGTTGAAGTTGCAAGGTGGAAGGTTAGAACACTTTCGAGTGTTCCACATATTCTTGCATTGGCAAGAAATATGATTTTTGTAAGAAAGATGGATGATGTAAGTGTAAAAACAATGTTTGAGAATGATACCTTCAAAATGGTTTGGGGAGCATTGGTATTTATGCAGGGAGTTTGGATTGGAACTCTATACAAGATGCAAGGTAGCACTATTGTTGATGGGTGAAATAGTTCTGTGGTTCCTGAAAGTGGAGCAGAAAATATAGTGGTCTCTAGAGAGAAGACCATGTTGTGGCATCAAAGTCTTGGACATATTGGAAAGAAGGGACTTCAAATACTTCATGGTAAAGGTATGGTAGAAGGTATGAGTAATAGCTCTCTGGATTTTGATTTCTGTGAAAATTGTGTATATGGGAAGCAAAATCGGGTGAGTTTCCCCTCTGGTGGTAAAGAGGGTGAAACATTACAGAGCTTGTTGGCACAATGATGTGTTTGGACCTGTGAAGGTTCCATCACTGGGTAAGTCTATTTTACTA